>JAGDQP010005587.1:27684-51106 GCA_022664845.1 Lepisma saccharinum
CCCCCCAACTTCAATGCTTTTGAGAGGATGCGCCTCCTTTATCTTAACCAAAATCTCCCTGTAGCACTACACCACCACGGAGTACATCTTCACCCTCCCACGGTTGGCTGCGCCCCCAAAGGGAAGATTTGCCCCATTTATTGTAACCTACTCTTGGTCATACACCTTCATTGAAAATCTCGTTTCTCTACCTTCAATGATTTGGAAATTGGGTTTTTGGGGCGGCCATTTTGGATCCAAGTTGACGACTTTTTGAAACTTTTCTTATTTTGTCGTGACCTACTTGTGATACTACAACTTCAAGTAAAATTTCATTTATCCAGCTCAAATGGTGTGCAAAATGGGATTTTGGGCGGTCATTTTGGATCCAAGATGGCGTTTTTTCCCAAATGTTGTAATATTTCCCTAAGCTACTCGCCATAATGCACCTTTATGCCAAATTTCGTATCTCTAGCTCAAACGGTGTGGAAAATGGATTTTTAGGTCCGCCATTTTGGATCCAAGATGGCGTCTTTGAACTCATTAGGTAACATTTTCATAATCAAAAAGTGATGTTGTACCTTTATGCCAAATTTGATTTCAATAGCCCCAGCGGTTTAGGCTGTGTATTCTATACAACAATGGGTTCGGCGGCCATTTTGGATCCAAGATGGCGACCGATTTTGCTCATTAACGAACTTAACCGAGCTATTAAGCCTAGAAACAGAATATAAAAATTTGGTTCAAATATCTTCAAAATTATGGCCGCTAGCGTGTTAATATATAAATATATATATATATATACACTTTCATATCGTACCGATCTCAATAGGTATTAGAGAAAGAAACGTTAAGTCCTTAGACATAGCTCAAGTTATATCTAAATATGTTGTCGCAGATGCACACTTGTACTGTAGATACACTCTGTAGATTTTCTTACTCCAGGAAACTGTATATAACCGATGATATTTCTCATCAAATTACTTTAGTTAACAGTTCTGAAAACCTACCACAAAAATAATTTATGAATTTTATCACATACTGTTAAACAAAACAAATGACACACTAACTTTGCTATTACATAAGGACTTTGATCCCAATTGCAATTCAATTATTAGAAAACCAATTATATATTTTCTGTCAGATAGGTATATGACGTGTTTTTAAGTCAGCCCCTCCACATTTTGAAAGCTCTCTTGTAATTTTTGATTTTCAACCTACCTTCGGTGAACCATCCTTGGCAATTCCAACATCATTTGTAGCTACCCCTCTGACACTGCCATCTTCATGGTACAAAATTTCAGCACCACTATATCCTGGATAGATCTCTACACCTAATTGTTCTGCCTGTAGTCCTAACCATTTTACAAGATGGCCTAAACGCACTATATAATTTCCGTGGTTATACATAGGCATTCCTGCAAAGAATAATAATAATAATCCCTTTTGCTACTATAAATGTCACCATCTTGGAAGTTACATATGTAAAAGCGTTACTTAAACACCGCAATAGGATTTCACTGAATCCATTCGAATTTTCATTAAGTACTAAAAAGATTTTAACGATTAAAACTACGAATTATTATGAACGGTGAAAGAAATGACAATGTAACTGGAATACAGCTACACGGTGTGCATCATGTGATGACGTCATTAGACTGGGACCAGCACGAGTGGACTTTGTCAACACTTACTTTGATAGTGATAACATACGACAAAATATTTTGAAACTAATGCATTTATGGAACTACTCTAAGATATAACTAAACGAATTTAAGACAAAAAAGTTAAACGTATACATTGAAGGAAAATGAAATGCCAGCCGCAAGAAGGAATTATGTCAAGGGAATGAAACTTGGGCAACAAATTGCCTTGTATGGTGTATCACAAACAACTAACAACACACGAGCGCAACGCCATGTCAAGGTAGAATGTCGTCCTCCTAAGGAACAGCTGCAGTCACCTAAACGCTGAATGCAAGGATGCATCCTATCGTAGAGGTGTGGGATGTCATCATGTGGGATAGTGTATCTGGACGGTTCGGCAATATTCATTGCTCGTTGTGGATGAGTCCGGAGCTGGGAACCACTCGCGTCCAACACATGATTGATAGACAACAGGTATGCTAATCTTGCCAACTATGGGAACACGTTCACATCTCGAAGAGCATGCTGGATTACAGTGCAGGACGAGCGATACTGTGTTGGAACAGACCTCCCTCAATACGGTTCATGATAGAACAACGGGTTTGATTTATCATACTGATGTAAATATTTGATGTCATGGTGTTCGGAATAACACGGAGGGTGATTCAGTTATCGTAGGAAACACATTTGACAATGGGCAGGAGTGAGGGACAAACATCCTCAAGAACTCTTCGCGTAGAGGTTACACTTCACTTGACGGTTGAGAACTATTCGTGTGATGATGCTGAGTCTCACCCGGTGGATCAAAGTGCAGCTGCAGACGCCCTCCGATCCTTCACAGCCACTCTGAATTGTATTTACGGCCTTTAGGCATCTCAGGCCAGGATAGGATGTGGGAGAGGATGTTGAAAAGGAGTCGGCCAAGAGTTCGTAGGTACCATCCAGGAATTTAGCTGGTGTGATAGGGAAATACCTACAAAAATCCCAGTAAGGATGGTAGGCCACTGTAATCGTTCCCAAGGCCTTTCAATTGGTAAGCCAACACTCTACCAACTGATCTACGGCCACTACTACTTCCTGAGAATGCGTCGATAAGCTCTCATGAAAGGAGTATGGTTATCACACAACTTCAGTCAAACTGGGTTAATTGCCATATGCAATTGCCTTTGAGGTATTCTGTAGCACACGTCTCTCACAGTGACAAGAATGCTTACGAACAGATTCACACGTGTCTACTGAAACAGTTCATTCCCAATGCGCCGTGGCGCTGCTTGCGCATTCTGAAAGTTGTAACTTTTATTCATGTAACATAATCTACAGCAGAGGGTCTCCAACTTATTTTGTCAGCGGGTCAGATTGAGGACAGATTCTAAACAAGAAGAGGGCTATGGTCGCATTTAAAAGAATTAACTCAAAAGAAATATTTTTTTTTTCAGGCTGTTTGTATTTTTTGCCGGTTTTCTATTTGTTTCGAAGGCAGTGAAAATCTCTACGCGGGCCGTATGTTGGAGACCCCTGAACTAGAGTAGTCGACTATCAAAGTTTCGTTCACCTAGCGCAACTCCATCTTAGATCGGGATTTCATTGTCCGTCACTACATAGAAATTATAATAAAATATTATATTATCAACAAAAATTGACGCACTTCGTAGCTACAATTTGTATAAGAAATGAAAAGTTAGTGCTTTTTGTAGCTAGATATTATATAGAAAGTGAAAAGGTTGTCTGATGCCACTAAAGCGTGTGTATCGAGCGAAAATTCAGCAACATTTTTCAGTTAGAGCATGTACAGAAGCAGAAAATGTTGACGGTTTATGTAACCAGTGTGTGTTTGTAGAAAGTGAAAATGTTGGCGGCTTTTGTAGCTAGTGGATGTGCTTGTATAAAGTGGAAAGGTGTATAAAATGGAAAAGCTGGCAATTTTTGTAACTAAATCATTAGTGCAAATTTGAACATTTGGGGGGTTCTGTTGCCAGAGTGTAGGTAGAAAGTGAGTCAAGCCTAATTAAAAACAGAAAATATACTTTCTCTGATGTTAAATAAGTTACAAAGAGACTACATCTGCTATAGAACTAATGTAGAAATAATATGACTTCATGGGAATGCTTATACTCATATTTTAAACATTAAGTACTGCAAGACAATGTTATGTTATTCACTATGATGTATAAATAAAGCCACACCAAACAATAAATTAATAAAAAAAATTACTAAAGGTTAAACACTTGGAAAATTAATATTTCCTTTACACATCACAAAGTTTTCTGTAATTGATGCGCCCCTGTTTCTTTGAAAAATTTAAAAATTACCTGGTAAAATAGGTATGGGAATTCTAGATTTTTCAGTGAGCAATGCGAATTTGTCTGCTGTAACAGGAGTATTCAGAGGAGCTCCTTTCTCCTTCCAATTTGGCATCAGTTCATTCAGTGTTCGTGTTTCTATGCAAGCTCCAGATAGAATGTGTCCTCCTGTAAGTGATAAAATCGATTCTATTATTATATTTCGAGACACTTAATGGAAAAATTCAAATAACAGATAGAAATACCATTATGGAAGACAAGTCAATGAATAAGTACAGACATAATCACATAAAGACTTTATAAAATTCGCAGTATTTAAAGAATTTATTTAATTAGAATCTTTTAAAAAGGACGATATTTCAACCGTAATTTAATTTAGAACAACCAAGATAAAATAAGAGAGCTTACGATATTGTATTCTATGACTTGAAGATTTCTTGAGTTGGGTAAAACTACGAAATCCGCTCCTAAATTTCCGAGATACTCTTTTAAAACAAGAGCGACATCCACCTAAGCCTAATGTGCACTATCCAGCAATACCCGAAAAGACTATCATGCCTTTTTGGTTGTCTAGAAACTAGGAAAGATCAATTTCTTCAAATGTATGGTTGTACCAGACTTTGGTTTGATAATCAGAACTTGAATTTGATGTACTAAAAAATCCTTTAAAATTCCCCCCCCCCCAAAAAAAGCAATATATAGCTTTAAAAGAAAAAAAGATTCTTGCTGCATACTTACATTCTACATAAAATAATTACGTTGATATGAACTATTTTATAG
Source organism: Lepisma saccharinum (assembly GCA_022664845.1). Taxonomy (NCBI): domain Eukaryota; kingdom Metazoa; phylum Arthropoda; class Insecta; order Zygentoma; family Lepismatidae; genus Lepisma; species Lepisma saccharinum. Next base: position 32,390 of record JAGDQP010005587.1, read on the forward strand.
AGAATTACAATATCTACATTCACTGACATGTTTCTAGAGAATCTGTGGTGACGCGATTTGCTGTAAATACATACAATAAAAAAAGTACGCGACTCACCTGAGAATATAGAACAAAAAGTTAATTCTAACTTGTATGCAATAAAGTCGAAGTATGCCTCTGGAATACATTATTAAAGAATAATTACATTTACATATTTAATAATAAGAATAATAAAAAGCCATTTTACATGCAGAAGAAAATTAATTCAATGCAGTTTTTAAACAAATAAATAGTTACAAGAAACAATCGTTTCGCATCATCATCAGCCGCATTCGTGTCCCTTGACTCTTAATTCAGTACGATGTAACGCCAGCCTGTGCATTGCAACATGCTTGTACTCTCTCTGGTATACCGTCCATTATATCGTCAAGGTCGCTCAGGTCTAATCTGCCCCACAGCCCAAGAGCATCCTTACGGAGACATCTATGGCGTTGAAAATTCTCCCAAGTAGCTCCCAGTTAAGTTCAATGGAGTTCAAAATTTCTAGGCTTTTCTCCACAGAATCATTTTATCCGTGAAAATGACACGGTGCCAACCTTGCAGAGACTATTCTCAATGTTCTTCTGTATCGTGCACCACGACGACGTGGGTTGAGGGAGCGGCTCGTCACGAACACCTTGAGCCGAGGTCGATCTCATGGAGACAGCTGCGAATGGTCAGGACAATTCAGCTGTCTTAGTGACATCCAGATAGTACCTTAGGAATTATAACGCTATATTTTAAGAGTGTCTACGACTCAACATCAGTATGAGAGGTCTATAAGGGTCGATCAGGTACGTAAATAAAATAAAATTTCATCTTCAGAAATTTAATGTTTAAATTTTGACATATCGTGCCGTTTTTTTTTATATATTATTATTATTATTATTATTATTACCAGATTCGGGATGACATTACGTGAATATATTGTGTACGTGTTATAGGTCTCCTACATGGAGCGGTGACGAAATTAATGTCTAGTAACAATGAGATGCAGAAAATTAATTTTTACTTCACGCTCTTTCTGTGAGGAGAAATATATATATATTTCTATCTGACTGAAAAGTTTCAAAATGTGTGTTGGGCTCTGATTCTTTTTTATTTAATACGGCAGTGTCATCCAAATAGCAAGAGTTCCTAACGTATTCCAATGTATCGTAAGGAAGGAATATATGTTGCGAATAATGTTTGCCAATACAGGCGAAAGGGGGTCACCCATATCTATGCAGTCAGAAGATAGGAAAGATCGATTGCGAAATATTACGACTACTCTTTCCAAAATTGATATTTGTACGTTTCTTTACAAAAATGAAACATCCATATATCAGCTATGAATGTAAAATGAATGAATCAATTACCTATTTCTGCAGACTTTTCCACAAGGCACACGCGAATCTCCTTGCCCTGTTGTTCTGCCAATTGCTTCAGTCTGATAGCTGCTGTCAATCCAGCTGGACCTCCTCCAACAATAACTACGTCCGTCTCGTCTACAAACCTCTCCATGTTTACATCTAGAATTGGACAAAGAGAATACTTAAAATTATAATCCTTAATTTAATCAATCCTCAACTAAGTAAAATCGTCGACACTACAAACCGATGTACCCTCCCAACATACACCCCAATACAAGTATACACAACTTCACTTTCAACAACAAACACTACCTTCAAATCCAAGGTACGATCATAGGTTGACTCCTTAAATGGTCTCCTTGCGTCCGCCCCAACATTTTTAACATATTTTAAAATCTAAGCATTATCAAAAATTGTAGAACGCAGTGCACTAGTACTTACAAATTGCTATGAAATCCAATGGGCAGTAATCTCGAGATTTTCTCCATAGCTGAGTAATGAGACTTCAATTAAATAATGACGTCATAATCTCTGAATACGTATCACTCATCTATGGAGAAGATTTCGAGATCGCTGCCCATTAGATTTCATAATAATTTTTAAGTATTAGTACACTATGTTCTCAAATTTTTGATAGTGCTCTTAGATTTTAAAATATTTTGAAAAAAAAAAGTGAGAGGTGGGAGCAAAGACTACCCTTAATATGCCAACCTTGCGTGGAAAGTTGCTGCTCTGCGTCCGGTTCTTAGATGATACTTTTCTCTTACGGACGGATGGTGAAGCTAGCTCACCGCTTTCGGAAGAACGACTAAACACTTTCGTATTCATATCCTTGACGTTGACATCAACCTAAAAGACAATATGCTCACCCACTTCTGTTCACATACAAACAACCAACCCTACGTTATTCCACTTCCTACCCAAACCACACCAAAAAAGTAATTCCCCTTTTCTCCTTACCATCATAGGGCAGAGCCTCAATTTCACTACAGCTACTACCGAAACCGATAAGCTATGCCTTCAGAAGGCTTGTGAACCGAGGCTATTCACCTAACCTTGTCACTGAACATATACCATCATCTTTACATTCTCAAGCCATACGCACCTCAACAACCAGCCATAATTATTCAGTTTTACTCCAAACTAATTAAAATATAAAAAAAAAAAAAAAATCTGCGTTTTCAATTTTACATTCTTGAAAATCTGACCCATTCACCAAATCAGTACTTGCAGCCAAGCTGAGATCGTTCCCCCCTCTTAATCTTAGAAACGACTTACAAGGAGTGCCAAAGTGCTACTCCGGAGTCACTGCAAACAAATAAAGGGTGATGTATACACACGTTGGAATTTGAACAAAAATCCCATAGACACTGATATGTACAGGCTGCACCTTTGACGAAATCTTCCGTGTCAGTATCCAGAAAATTCTCAATCTTGATCATCTGCCAGTTAGGAAGAGAGGAGAGCAGACAGACATCCCCATCCCCTCAGCAAACCATGAATCCGGTCTTAACTGCAGATTAGTTTCTTCCTCCTCCTTCCCGGTGCTTCCATGTCTCTTTCCAATCCCTTTTTAATGTTCTTTATTATCAATTTTCTTCATTATACTTCTTCTCATATTTCATTTTTTTTCTATATTTTTACTCCCAAACCCCTGACCCGCGCCGATTCTTTACACTTTTATTCCTTTAGGAAGCCTACCATCAACTCCTACTTAGAAGGTTCCTACGCTTTTAACCAGTTTAAAATCCAGGACTTTGCCGGGTATATTTAACTTTTTCCATCTATATGTCACGAACAGACCTAAACATATAATAGGATGCTTATCGAAGTTCGTGTTTATGGTAACTGTGAAAACAACTTTTACGGAAATAACTTTTTTTTTAATAAGTGGCTTCTCTCGTCCCCTAACATCCATCCAATCCACCCAGTTCTTTTCGTATAGTTTTCAAAGAAAGAAATCCACATTTACTACTTACATTATATATTTCCAAGTCAGAAAGAATCAAACACAAACATAGATAATACTTATATCAGAAGGAAAAAACCCAAGACTAACAATAGAAATTCTTCCAAACAGAACAGATTTCTGTGAACCAAAGGAGCCAAAATCAAACTGATGACTACACAATATCCAGAGCATACTTTCATTAGCATCTACAGCAAATTTACTCTCTTTTGAAATTAAGCAACCTCCTCAGCGATTCTTCTCTTTCATTCTCAGCACCTTTTCAAAGAATATTCGACTTTGTAAGAAGTTTGATATCTAATTTCTTCTGTTCTAGTTTCATTAACTCATTTGGGTCTTTTTCTAAAGCAATAATTGCGTCATGTATCTTCTATTTTCTTTACTTGAGTAATTTTATCACATAGTTCTTTTCTCTTATTCCTGTCCTCCATCTCCTTCTTAAAGAAAAGATATTTTACATTTAAAAACAATATACAATTTAAAACTTTGCAGGATCAACTCAAAAAGTTCAGGAGCATTCCAGGACTGAAAAGAAAATTTTAAAAAATCGAGTAATTTTCAAGAACTTCGAAGTTTCTCAGGATGCATGGGAGCCCTATACTCCCTCTCCGCTTCCCTCGCCATTTTGTGTTTTTTTTTCTGGCCACCATGTATGACTTGGCCTCTCGTTACCTGCTTTCAACAGGCAACATGGACGCTTTTTATCACCATTCCTCTCTGTCTTTTGTCATCCCTATTCTGTGACAACGCATTTGGCGAAACTCTTACGATACGTGCGCGAAACTTATGAATTCAAATTTTCCTAATTTAAATTTCCTTTCTTTTTTTCTTTTATTTATTAATTGTTTCACATTGTGGGTTGCTGAACTTACCACATATGGGATGGCGCACAATTATTCACAAGAAAATAATAATTGTGACGCATTAGCAGTGTATAAGAAAAAAATTTCTAACATTAAACTTTGAATGAACCTAATGTACAAAATGACACGAATCGATACAGCAATTCAGCAATCTCCAAAACTAAATACTCAAAGAAACAGACCACATATTAACTGTACCAACCCCCAGGTATTCAAAAATCCGAACAGAAAAAAAAATACCCCCTGAACAGATTAAGATCGCAACACATCACAATAAAATCACATTTGCACAAAATTAAAATCAAAGAAATACCACATTCTGATTGTTCAAACGATCAAACAATTGAAGATACAAATTACTTATTATTTCAATGTTCAACAGTACGAAAAAGGAAGAAAAAATTAATAAACGTCCTAAGCAAAACTAATCATCAATTCCCTTTGTCAATTAATTACTCAGTTAGCACTGCTCAAGCTAAATTAGGATATATTATACTAAATCGCTTAAGAAGTAAACAAAGTACAAATATATATATATATATATATATATATATATAAATAAAAGCAGATTCGAGCTCTTATATAACTATAAACAAATGATATCTTTTCGTAACACAAACACGTAACGAAAAAAAAATAATCTTGTCAAATGATTGTATTCAGAATTATCATAACTTTATGTCCATACATGAAAAAAACCAACTATATAAGACAATCATCAACACATCTTAAATATTGATAAAAAATGACAACCAAAAGTTACAAGCTCTCTGCTTCGTAAGTGACTCCTTTCTCAAGAATACAAGGAGAAAAGAAACAAATGTGAGATACAAGAAAGGATATAAATGTGAGCATTAAGTGGAAATAAGAAGAATAAACACAAATTGAGAATATAAAAGCAAAAAAGTAGAAAAATATAAAGGTAAATAACTGGTACAGGTGATAAATGGAATAATTATAAATAAATTAAACCACTCAAACACCGCTACCAATACCAGATAAGATCTGTTTAAAACATAAAAATAATAACGATCATTCTTAACATTGTTAGAATTAATATTAGTCGAAGAACATAGTTCAATTAGCATGATAACATCACTAAATCTTAATTATTTTCAGTTAATTAAAACAAAATGTTTGGAATACTTACCTTTCCATCGCGGGTCTGCTTCTCGAGGTACAATACTGTAATGAGTTGTAATTTTCGGAAAGGACTTGTCGGAATAGCATCTTTTAACCAGTTTTAATACTTCTGGAACTGAAAAAAGAAAGCAATGTTATTACGCTTGCAATGATTACAAATGAAAATAAAATATCTGAGAAATTTCAAACTTACTGTACAATTGATTTGAGCGGAAACGAGTAGTTTGTAAGTGAACCAAAGCAATTTGATTAAACCCAGGGGCGCGATGGCTCAGTGCTAGAGCGCTCACACACCTGGTGCATGGGATCCTAAAATACTGTGCGTGGGTTTTCTCGGAGTTCTCCCATTTCCTCCCACTTTCTTCATTCCACTAATTTTCCCATCATCATACATTCGGTCTGAGCCAATGTTGGGTAGAAGTCGAGTTTAAGCGAGTGCTCGCTTAAAATCGAGTTTGACTTAATTTGTAACCATGGGAACGTGGAGGTTAGGTGCGGTTATCTTTACACTTTCGTTTCTTTGTTTAAAAATGTGTAAAGATACATAACCTTACCCCACCACGTTCCCATGGTCACAAATTAAGGCAAAGTGGAGGCACTCGATTAAACTCGACTTCTACCCAATGTTGCATAAAGGCCTTAAATAAATTCCTTGATTAAACCCAGTTCTATAAATAACTTTTGGATTTCAAACCTGAAACCATATCTGGTGATATTACTTTTTTATGTTAACATGTAAGCGTATATATAAATGTAATGTGAAATATGTTACATACAATTTTTTAAGGTTTCCATTTTTTGAAGCACTACAAAATGAAAAGAACAAAGTGAATGCAAAGGATAATAGAGTCTGTTTAACATCAAATCCGACAAACCATCATTACAAAGGTTTACAAGCAATTCCATCAAGAACAACCACAAGAGCTTGCTACAATAAATTTAAGAAAACTTGGTCCAAATTGTTGGTACACACAGAACAAACTTGATACAGAAAGAAAGAAAACCTTTCTGTAGAAAAAACCGTAATAAGTGTCTCTGTAAAATGATACAAAGCGATAATTTTTTACACTTTATCACTAACTATTATTACACTCCAATACGTTGCCCATGGCAGACAGAAATTGTACGTAGAATTTTTTGACACACTGTACATTGTGATATAATTGTTTTAGTTCTTACATTTCCAACGTGCAATCTTCCCCATTAACAATTTTCAGACAAGTTTCGAACAGTATCAGAGGTTCAGCGAATGGTTAGCACGGTCCTCTGTGGAACCCGGGTTCAAACTTGAAGAAAAAGATACACATTTTGAATACAATGGTTCGGAGTCCATTAAAAAAAAATGTAATCCAGTCCTTAGATCACAAGCTCGTTAGTTTAAGTTAGGTTAGATTGCATGAAAAAAAAAAAAAAAAGATCAAATGAATTTTAAGGGCGGTTAACAACACTATGCCTTACGGCCGTCCCGAAAGATTGCAACAAGTAGCAACTCCTTTTTAACTAGTACGTTTCAAGGCTAAAAATAAGCAGCATTTAACACATTTAGGTAGCGATCTTGTTTTAGTCTCCAGCATCATTAAGGAGCTGTTCAAGGAATAGGAAGTGGCATGAAATCAATGTTCTGACTGACTAACAATTAGTTTTATGAAGGGTATATGACCCCCAGACAAAAAGACAATTTAACTTGTACGTTGCTTTACTGCAATTTAACCGGAATTTGTATTTTATTTATGGCCTTTAGACATCTAAGGTTCAAGCCGGGAGAGAGGAAAGGATGCGGGAAAGTGTTAGCCAGGGCCTAGGTTCATGCCTGGTGTGACTGAGGAAAATTCCTGGAAAAAAACCTCAGTCAGGATGGTCGGCCGCTGAGATTGAACACCCCCGACCTTCCGAATGCTACGCCAACACTCTACCACTGAGCTACGGTGGCTCGGTTGCAATTTAACCGGAGTTCGCCATGTTGCAGTAATTTGCTACAAAATAGAACAAGTGCATAGTGAAATTCTTTTGTTTTGATTTTTGTTCGAACATTGACTAATATTTTATTCTAATTAATATTAAATTTAGTTTCTTGTTAATTGTTAAGAAAATGCTTATCCACGAATTCATAAGATCGTTAAATGCTTTATAAACAAGGAAGGAAAGAAAGTAGATATTATAAAAAATGGAAGGAAAAGTTTTTCCTCTTTCAGCAGCTAGGTGTTTACCTGTGTAATTTTCAAGATCCAAAGATGAAATTTGAAGATATATTTTGATTGAGCCTTACGAAATTATTTTGTGAGTTTGATCAGAATAATACTTGAAACTTCAAAGTAGATCCATACAGTGAATATCCATGTTTCCATTTTAGGCTTCTTTTGAAGTTTATGGAGTAAAGCCACAGCCTAAAGTAAGAAAACTGTTTATATTGATTTTCAAATGGTATTTTCAATGACATTTTCAAAATGCTTTGTTAAGTTACATAATTTTCTTCCTACACTACTTTAGTTTAGCATGTCTGGCGCATATTCTCCTCTTCTATAAAAATTGTAAAATCTATTCTTGAAGCCTGTTTATTTGGTTGCAATACTTGGATACAAGTATATGGTGTGTATCAACTTTTTTTTTCATTACCTTCCACATTTCAATGAAGTTCGAGTACAACAAATATGATTATTTTACCTAAAATGTTCTTAAATAAACTGCCAAACTTAATTTGCATGTATTGATTGCCAACATTGATAATGACTAGACTGGATTAGATTCTTTGAAATAGGTTCGTTTCGGGTGACACGATTTGATTATGTTCCGACAAAATCTTTTAATAGAGAATGTGTTCTACTCAGAAGTTGGGGATTCTGAAGAATGTAAGCAGCGACATTGTTGTTATTGTGAACTTTTTGCTTGGGGAACTATGCTCAATAATATTAGAGAAACAGTTGGATACTGTAATTTTTACTTAAGCTCTTAGATTATTATGGTGATTAGATAATAGTCACCGACCTTTTAAATAACTTTGACCTTGATAAACTTTAGAGTTTATTATGTTACCGCGTTATGTTACAGTCCCTCAGAGAGAGGTTTCGATTCTAATCCTGTAGTCCATTCAGAGGATTGTTGTGGTGGCATAGCTCGAATTGTTGATGATTTCGTATGGATTTTCTTGATTTTAGTTTTCTTTACCTGTGCGTATAACCTAAAATATAAACAAACCTACCTCTTGAACCATGGATTTAACTAAAATAAAGCAATTTACATTCGGTGCGATATGCCAATGTGTTATTTTAATAAGTTTGCGAGACTGTGCTGAATACGACCTCGATTGTTAGTTATGATTATCAGGTGAGATTTAAAATATAATTAATTTATGGAAGTTGATGAGTTGCTTGTATGAGTCAATGGTTTAATGAACTTCGAATTATCACGTAATATTCCTTAGGTTTCATTATGGTAGAGACAATTAATACACGGGAATGGATTTTAGCCCGTAACCAGTTTAATTATAAAAGATAATAATGCTCATACAATTGCCGTCCCGTAGGAAACTAATTACAGATTAGATAGATGGATGACTTCTGCAGGCTTCTTCTACTTTGGGTGTTAGTTCTGGGATAAAGGATTGCACTAAATTAGCCAACTGAGTGCTAATAGCTGTACCAGTTGCGTGGCCAACTGAATATGGGCTTATTTAGGTACGTGTTAAGTGCATACCAATTGCGAAGCCAACTGAGTACGGACAGAAGTCTGGTTAAAGTGAGAATACATACCAGTTGCGTAGCCAACTGACTATGCAGGAAGGTACCAATTGCGAAGCCAACTGAGTACCAAGCAGTGTTGTCAGTTGGCAGGAAATTTCCCGAAAAACGGGGAATTCAGACCACTGGCGGGACGGCGGGAATTGTTTGTTCAAATACAACAAAAACGGGAAATTTTGTAGTTTTGAACGAACTAAAATTATAATTCTCCGCTAGAATATTTTTCTGTCTGTCTCCCTCTCTCTCTTTCTGTGTGTGTTTGCTTCACCCACTTATCCGACGAAAATAAATCTTATCTTTAAATGGAGGATTCAGAAAACTGAAGACACCAGGAAAATTTGTCTACATCATTGTACGGTTGAGCTATTGCGTTGTTATATATTCTGCAGCAGGGTTTTGAAAGATCGTTCTTCATAATAAACATAACCCGATGGTGCCATTTTGTTCAATCTGCTATTCATCCATTATTTTAATATACTTTACGAAGGATTACATAGCCATATTTCTGAAACATGAGACTAAAACGAGAACTTAAATAACATATTCGTTGTACTTTCTGTGTGTTTTGTGCTAATTATTTAATGAGCATTTTCATTTCGATTGAGAAAGACAAAGATGTCACAGTTACAAGGAATATAACAAGAATATAGCCACAAACAAAGAATGTATAATGAAATCAGATACTAATTATATCGACTTGATAAAGTTAGAATTTCTTATTAACGTACATTTCGAAAGTAAACTGCAAGATTCATTCTGTGCATATACACATAATTTCAATTTTAATTTATCCTTTCACAAAATTTGTAATCTAACATTTATTCGTCGCTATATAAAATAGATTTCATATCAAAAAATAGAAAATAGTTTCAGCGTATCAATGCACCGAGAAATATTTTCCTTTGAAATGAGATATCAACATTCTAATTTAATATAAAATGAGAAGATACCAATTTCGAAAGACGATTAGTGTAAAATCGGCATGTTTTTATTTTCCATTAAATGCGAACGCTGAAATTTCACTTAAAAAAATATTTGTGCATAGATAAGAACGTTTTTTTTTTTTTTTTTTTTTTAAATTTTAGTATACCATTTCTTACTGTGTAGCATTGAAAGTTCTATTTTTTTACTTGGCGGGAAATGTTGCATCTGATCGGAAAATTTTAGGGTTTTGGACGGGAAATTTGCTCTTACGAAATTGACAACACTGGTACCAAGGTATGTTCCTGTTGCGAAGCCAACTGAGAACGGAGGAAGGAGAGCAGCTGACCACCCAGGGGAGAGTGATCCTTGTGACTTGCGTTGATCCATTTTATATGTGATTTTTGAGGGGTGTCTTCGTTCTTCTCCTTCGGTGACTTTAGCTCCATCTGCTGTTTACTTATAGAGTTGTCTGTCGTTCTGCTCCTATTTATGTGTCACTACTTATTTAGATCAATTTTACACATACTTGTCCTATAAACATAATTGCTTTGTTTACGTAATGTCCACGTGTTCAGAATATACGCGGAACATTGCAATATTAATGCTTCAGTACAGTTTTGGCTAACGAATATTGGTGTTATTTTTGCTTTGAACTTATATGGGAGTACTTGAGAAGAAGTATTGACTATATTTGGTTATGTACTTGGACTTAGAAGTGAATTAACCCAGCATCTCCTGAACAGAGTTAAGAGGAACTTGGCTGCGACAGCTTGCTAAATATGCGTAAAATTTATTCACACATTACCTCTAATAGTGGGGTTTTACTACAATGTTTGAAATGGTAAACTAAAATTAAAAAAAAAAAAAAAAAAAAAAAACAATAGCCCCTTAAACAAAATACATGGCATCAGAAAGGTAATTAAATGATGGCTGCATGACGCATTTTTCTTAGAAATAAAGGATATTTTAATAACCCATGTAAGAACTTTCTTACGGAAATTTCGATTATATTTTTCTTTATTCCTAAACAGAAAATAGCTCGCAAGGTCTTCACTTAGCTACCTTCAAAACGCCATAAAATATGTTGAAGGGGCTAATAAATATTTTTTTTCGAAAAAACCTCATGAAATCACATTATTCCTAGAAATGTGTGAAATCCCATGTTAAATTGGATGCTTATTTTGCAGACTGCCGTAGAAAGTCACTCTAACTCTTGCTGCGCTAAAACTAATGGTATTTTGCACAGGAGCACGTGATTTTGAATCCATCCGCTAGATTGCACTGATATCGACCTCATATTCTATTATGTGGTCGATGCCAGAGCAACCTTTCGGATGGATTCAAAATCACGTGCTCCTGTACAAAAACCCATTAGATTCTGCGCAGCCAGAAATTGGGAAGCTTGCTAAGTCTATCTATTGTGAAGTCTATGGTACTACTTACGAGTAGCGGAGGTGTTGAGCTGTGAGTTAAACGCGGCAGTAATCTATCCAACTCTGGCTAACTGACTGTGTCAACTGGGTAAAATTTCAAAATACGTACATATATATATATATACAATATATAACCTAACCCACACAGCTTAACTTGTAAACAGTAAAGAAAAGGCTAAACGCTAATGATTTATCGAAGTATTTTACAGCGCAGTAATACATTAAGTGATCAATATGTCGCCCGCATAACAAGGAAACGGATAGGACGTGGCACTGACATGCAGGTAAAGCAACAAATATGCATAGGAGCTTATAAATTATAACCAAGAACGTTACTTACTAACTTTCACACTAACATGAACAGAATGCAATTGGATCGGTTCTGCATAACAATAGTCCTATAATGCTATATTTTAAAGCAAAGCTGTTAACTTGTACATCAACCGTACAAGGGTACTTTAACATTCTATTGAGCGCGTATCCAAAAGCGGCACAGGAGACATCTGTACCCTTAAAATGTCAAGCACAAGTGCACAGTGTGGAGAAATATAAGGAGGATCTTTCTTCGTGGTCTAATTAAATTTAGATCAATATTTTAACTTACAAGCTACAGTGCAAGGCTGGTTGTGAAATATGAAATACTGTGAAACATTTCTACGCGCATTTAGGTTGAGATCTCTGCGTATCTTGAGACCTTTTAGTTTTCAGAGCTGTTCAAGGAACTGCAAGTGAAATGAAATAAATGCTCTAGCTGCTCAAAAATTAGTAAAATGCACTATTTTTGATTTTCCCAACATACAAAAAAACAAATGAACTTTTATGCCACTCTACTGCAATACAGATACTTCGTGTGCAGCATGAAATCCGGCAGAAATAATACACTCACGTTCATGAAAATTTAATTTATGTTTGCTTATTTATTTTACACTGGTTAAATTTACGCCCTTACTATTTCTTGATGACCTGACTCCGATGGTGGCCGCCATATTTGTCATTCATTACATACTAATCACTGGTTGCCAACCGCCATTCAATTCAGCAAATAAGACGAGCCGGTCGTCGTCGTAAATATTCCAATGAGGTAAGGCTGCTTTATGATAGAATGTATTCAACCCATAGTACGAGATTTTTCGTACGATAAATCATGGGAAGGTTCTAGAACGTAGGTCTCCCTATACTTTTACACTTTGAAAACCATAAGTTATTTCTGTTTACCTATGTTTTGTGACTAAATGTTAGGTTCGTTCATGTTAGTATATCATAAACAAATTAGAAAAGTCATTTTACTAATGCTAGTATATTGAATTCAGCCAGGGGGACCTGTGTTCTAGAACCTTGCCATAAATCATACAATATTTTGTAGTGTTTTACACTGTAAAATATTGAAAACGAGGGGATAATGATGAAACTGCTGGAGTTTATAATTCTAATATCTCAAGCTTTTAGGGTAATTATACCACAGATGTTTGTGAAAGTAGCCCATTTAAAGATAGAAAAGAATTAAAAATATGATAACGATGAATCTTGAGGCTCAAGAAATTTAGTTTGTCTCAATAAGATCTACCAAGAGAATCTAACTTATAAATAACGAAAGTGTCGTAGCTTTACTTGTCCTTCAATAAAGTTTTTTTAATGCGGACACAAAAAACGAAAGTTTGGCCGTCGTCGGTGATGAGTTTGGAGTCATATGTGTTGTTTTCACAATATTCCTGAGTAAACAAGACATGTGACATTACACAGCATTTCAAAAGCATATAAATCGCGATATATTAACTCCTATTTATACATATGTTGGCCAGTTAACAATACTGCGGTTTAACTACTTTTACCATAGAGCACTGGAAACGCCTCAAAATGCTATATTTTACGTTCCTATAGGCATGAAAGGTACCGAAATAAATGCAAAATACAAAAATGAGGACTAATGTAGATTTTATTTGATTTATAGGCGCAGAAAAATCTGTATCTTTCACATAAGGTATAGAGGTATGAATAGGGAAGCTCAGCTGCCTTAACCCGTGAATAAAAATTAGTTCGTACGATTAATTACCAAGCTAACGTATTGACTTGCACAGCTCTGGCTTGACGTCCACACTCTATTTACATCAAATCTACTTCTGTAATATACCGTTCAATGTAATTCATTTTTTCGGATGCACAGAGCGTATTTCAAAATAATTGTGATGATATGATTACAAACATACATAATTGTAGTACTGGTATCCTCTACATTCTTTCCTTTCATACATATCATGCCTGCAGCAGATTCGGTACTCTACGCATAAGAAAAACAATGAAAATCAAATTATTTTAACTGCATTGCACAATATATAAGAGAAGCAGTAGCTATTAGATGACATCAGCACCTTTCATGGCTATAGGAATGCAAAACGTAGCATTTTGAAGCATTACCATAGATCTCATAATAAAATTATTATGAGATCTATGGTGGTATAGTCACTACCTACTAATGTGTTAATTTAAACAATAATTTATAGCGATGTTAACTGTATGCAATTTTTGAATTATTAAATATCATCCCCTGCCTCATGTAAAGAGACATTGACAGGTATTATGTATGCACTACAGACGAATATTTTTTTTTAGCTATTCTATGGATGGCAGTGCTGTCAGTTGATTCTTTTTTCAGGGTACTTCATTACAGATTTACTGTACCGAGATCCTGCTGAGAAAATAGGGATGGCAAATTGTTCTGCTCTGCTGTTTCGCCAGAGGAAATAGGAAACACTGCTGGAATAAGCTGTGTGCTGTCGTGGCCAAAATTTGGGTTCCTAATATATTTATATTTTTCTGCAAACGATGAAACGTGCAGATATATGTATATAATGTTTCTGTAGAATACAATTAAACATGGACTTTGGTAGCCTTTTGTATGAAGCTTACAAGAATGACAAAGATAAGAAAAATGAGGTAAGATTACTTGTCCATACGTGTGGAATTTTCCAGTAATATAACATCCTGAACATTATATATTTTATTTCGGGCTGTTCATTCGCATGTAACATCTATGTACTTCCCAGAATAATACTTCAAACACGAAGTTCAAGAGAAACAAACAAAATGAAGTGAAAGGACTGAGTAATGAGTGAAAAAAAATACTGTGACCGACATTGGGATTTACAGAAAAGGATCTGTATTAGGGTTTATTTATTCGTGTATTGGATGTCTGCAAAAATGTATGGACTTAGCTATGCATAAGTAAGTGTAGTGTAAGTAATTCGTTGAAATAACTGTTGGTATATTCGATCACCCTCATTTATATTTATAACTATGATGGGATAAAGGTCACCCAGCTGTTCAGCCATATTTATCCATACGTACACTTCATGCACTCATTCCATTGCAAGTAATAGGTAAACTTCATAATCCACAGCTGCAGCCAGCCATTGAGCCGCGTTTACGAGGTGTACCACTGATTCCCTTACAAATAATTATCTAGGATGGTCTATTATTCCGCAGAGCCGATCCAATTACTTTTTTTTTTTATATATATATATATATATATACAAACGTGGGTTAGGTTAGGAAAGTCAGTTTTACAGAGTTGACACAACCCTTTTTTACTGTTGAAAAAGCTACAGTGCCTGGATCGGCTCTGAGGAACTTCACCCTCAACGATACTTGTATACGAGATAAAGTTTACTTTATCTATTCCAAACTTGAACGAGCTACTAACCAATATTATACGCTCTACACAACTTTATATACTCAAAAAAATAAAATAAAATTTACTATGAGAAAGATAATGTTAAGGATGGTTGAAACTCAAATTAGGAGTTTTGGGAGTCCTGAAGAACTGTAATAAGGGCGAAAGACATATACATGGGACTGTATGTGCTTCCGCAATGGGTGAAGATTGGGAGTAACTGATTGTCTACAGTGTAAATTTTCAATATATATGACTGACGCCATTAGTATAACTCCGCGCGCCACTATATCCGGCTCTGAATCAACGTATTTTGGGACGGGCTTAACCCATAGTGATGTTATTGCACATTAAATTTATTTCAAGGAGGACGTATTTTGCGAATTATTCAGTTGTGGTTTCCGTAAGATGTATATTTGTCGTTATCTATCGGGTTGTGTGTGTGGAAGTGCCAGAGAGAATATTTTTTGTTAAACGAGTTTTAGTATTGGTCAGTAGCTGGCTCAAGTTTGGAGTGGATAAAGCAAATTGAGTCCCCAACTAAGTGTAAGTGATTAGTGAAAAACATATCTAACTTAAGTTTTTTCTATTTTAGTAAGATTGTTAAAAAAAAAATCTGACCTAACCTAACTATATGTTAGCAAACTGTAAAATGCGTAAATATAAAAATCATTATCTAACCTTACTTCTTTTGGCATTAGTGTGTGGATTTCGTAAATAGTGCGTGTTGGATCAGTGTTTGCGACGCAAAAGAGATCCTACAGCTCAGGAAACTGATCCAATGGTTTGTTCAGGGTTTTCAAACACGGGAAGTTTTTCTCTTGGTGGAAAGGCATGAGAGTGCTCAGTAGTACGTTATTGCCTCCCCGGTAAGAGATCCAGGGATTTTGAATACAGGGTTGGCAATCTTGCCTGGATGTTTCACTGATTTTCTTAATCACATTAGGCAATGTTAACAGTGGAATAGTTTTAGTTTATCTGTGACTTACTTAATAGTAAAATGCCTTCTTACTTTCGTAAGCTACTCCTTCTTCCTTCTGTCTGGATGTATGAAGTTCCAACCGGTCTGTTTCGTCTTTCTTCCTTCCTTCCATAGTCACATTGGCTAATATGGTGTCTCTAGTTCACACCATTCTTCTTGCAACAACTTGTGCAGTTCCCTTTTTTGTTTGTCGTTTACAATTGTTAGTACCTAACTCAACACACAGACGCAGATGGATCATTCCACGTCAGTTCACCGGACCATCTCAGAATTGTATGAAGATGTGTATGTTGGTAGAAATTATATTGTTGATTTCCAAACTGCAAACAGTTTCAACATCCGTGCACTGGTTTCCAAGTTACAGAATTTTGAAATTTGGGCTACATTTGCGTAAAAGCTGTCGCGAATGGCGTTTTTAGAGTTCAAAGTCATTGACAAACATGTCTAGAACTTCCTTGGTAATTGAGTTAGAATGCTTATCCTTTTTATGTTTTTCTCGTAATGAAACTGGCTTTCAAATCAAATATAAACAATGCTGCACTAGAACCAAATACTTTCCAAAAAAGTGGCGAAAGAAAAATTTCTACATTTGTAAGCTCATTCTTCTTTATAACTTTTGAGCCGATGCTCGGATTTTGATGAAGTCTTATTTGTTTGAATCTTAGTTTCACAAGCTATCAACAGGAAAAAAAAAAAAAAAAAATCAGGGTGGTATCTCCGTAGGATCACATAAATAAAGGATGTGTTTTCTTTGGACAATACTAGTAAGTATTATAATTTATATGTAGATAATAAAGTTTAAATGGAGACCTTAAAACTTAAGCAGCTGACAGCGTATATGTTTTTCCAGTCATGGTTGCGGCTAATAAAATGAAGGGGCCCATTAGGGTCATATACTTAACTGATACATCCCCTTCATCTCAGTAACAAGTCCTGTATGCCATTTTGAATTATATTCAAGTGTAGTATAATTGTATACTTTCACTATTGGCCACAAATTCCGCTGCAGTGTTTCTTCAGATACATAGCTATCAGAAACCCAAATCTTAATCACTACTCAAGGCATTTGCACCTGTTGACATCTCTCATGTTGGCTTAAAATAGTAAATGCTCCTAATCCCATGTATTGTCTTTGCAGATGCATATCTTTCCACGAGTTTCTGGCGACTGGGTGGCATTGAATTTTTAATAATGTAATGGAAAATGATGTCTTCAGTGTGTTCTCTGCAATAGTTGTACATGGAACTTGCATCAGTTATTTGTCCTGAGGGTCAGTCCATGTCAATTCATCCAGGTCATGAAACCCATAGTCTCAGAATTGCATGAAAATTTTTCTGTTTACTCTACGTACCATCCTTATTAATCACACCATATTTTAATTTGATATCTTATATACTTTTTAAGTTAAATTTTTTTTTAATTTGGTAAAATATACGTGTTTGTTGTTCCCGAGGGTTAAAGAGATTACGACATTGATTTAGTAAAAAAATCATAACTTTGTTAATTCTTATCATATCACAATGATTTTTTCACTAAAATGATCACGAAGAGATACAAAATAAGGTAAAAATACATTCAGCAACTTAAACTTGAATTGTTGTTGTAAATATTAGCTCAAACCACGATATTACGATTTTTTTAAAGAAAAAACATAAAATTTTAAAATACAGTAAAAACTTAAAGGCACTACAGAAACCAAAGTATTTTTTATGTATTTATAACCCTAAAGGCATGAGCTAATGTGTTCTGAAAGAAAAACTGTGGGTTTTTAACTGCCAATACATTTTAACCATTAACCCTTAAGTACGGCCAGATATTTCAAGAAAATCGTAGACCTTCACGTTGGCAGCCCTAGCGTCGTCCCTAATTGTCACAGGGACATGAACCATACCTCATTGCAAAGCTTATGGAACACAGATTCCAACAAGGTAACTTTTGTGTCCTCTTGTTCCCAACCCACAAAAGAAGAAGAAAACGACTTTAAAAAAATGTTGTTTTTTATTTTGTCGGACTCTGGCAACACTGTTCATTGTCGTACGCAGGATAAAAATTCTCACATACACACCAGACATTGGGTGCAATCATCGAAAAAAATGAAGGGCCTAGAGGCAATAGCTTGTGAGATAAAAATTCGAAACCTCGTATCTGCTATGGTCAACCTGTATATATTTTACGAAGGAACTGTGGTCTACCCTCACGTTGGCAGCCCTAGCGACGTCCCTAATTGTCACAGAGACATGAATGATATCTCGTTGCAAAGCTTATGAAACACAGATTTATAAATATTTACTCATAAAATATAAATGTATTTCTAAATATATTAAATATATTTCTAATTTATATGAAACTAAGGCAATTATCGAAAGCGCTTGTGAGTAAAAATAATAAAATTATGTTTTGGTTGGTTTGATTTTAAAGTTTACTCTACCAGGTGTGTAAATATGAAACCGGAATTTGTGCATAGACGGCGTTATCTGTCTCTGTGGTTACCGTAAAACTGCGTCCTTGGTGCCACGTGCTTGTTTTGACTGTTGATAACGATTTGCAACTCACAACCAGACAAGTTTCATGTCATAGTGTAGTGTTTAATAGCGTTGAACATGGCGCAATTTGTACATACAAACTACGATG
>JAGDQP010005587.1:52477-77260 GCA_022664845.1 Lepisma saccharinum
AATGCGTTTTTGAGAAAGTAAAATGTGTATTATTTTAACCCTTAGAGTACGGCTGCCTCACCCCTTCAGCCAGTACTTCAGACCTCTGTTGCTCAGCTCCTAATGAAGCTAGACTTTCGTGCCTCCCCATGCCGAATCCGTAGAAGAAAGTAATGTTTTTAACGACAAAGAACAGTGTTGCCAAAGTTCCACAAAGGTCAAAGATGATTTTCTTCTTCTTTTGTGGGTTGGGAACCGGGGGGCACATAAAGTACCTCGTTAGAATCTGTGTTTCATAAGCTTTGCAACGAGATATCATTCATGTCTCTGTGACAATTAGGGACGTCGCTAGGGCTGCCAACGTGAGGGTAGACCACAGTTCCTTCGTAAAATACATACAGGTTGACCATAGCAGATACGAGGTTTCGAATTTTTATCTCACAAGCTATTGCCTCTAGGCCCTTCATTTTTTTCGATGATTGCACCCAATGTCTGGTGTGTATGTGAGAATTTTTATCCTGCGTACGACAATGAACAGTGTTGCCAGAGTCCGACAAAATAAAAAACAACATTTTTTTAAAGTCGTTTTCTTCTTATTTTGTGGGTTGGGAACAAGGGGACACAAAAGTTACCTTGTTGGAATCTGTGTTCCATAAGCTTTGAAATGAGGTATGGTTCATGTCCCTGTGACAATTAGGGACGACGCTAGGGCTGCCAACGTGAAGGTCTACGATTTTCTTGAAATATCTGGCCGTACTTAAGGGTTAATGGTTAAAATGTATTGGCAGTTAAAAACCCACAGTTTTTCTTTCAGAACACATTAGCTCATGCCTTTAGGGTTATAAATACATAAAAAATACTTTGGTTTCTGTAGTGCCTTTAAACTTTTACTGTATTTTAAAATTTTATGTTTTTTTCTTTAAAAAAATCGTAATATCGTGGTTTGAGCTAATATTTACAACAACAATTCAAGTTTAAGTTGCTGAATGTATTTTTACCTTATTTTGTATCTCTTCGTGATCATTTTAGTGAAAAAATCATTGTGATATGATAAGAATTAACAAAGTTATGATTTTTTTACTAAATCAATGTCGTAATCTCTTTAACCCTCGGGAACAACAAACACGTATATTTTACCAAACTAAAAAAAAATTTAACTTAAAAAGTATATAAGATATCAAATTAAAATACGGTGTGATTAATAAGGATGGTACGTAGAGTAAACAGAAAAATTTTCATGCAATTCTGAGACTATGGGTTTCATTTGACATTTTAGCTGGATGATTTGAAATGGACTGACCCCTGAAACAATTCGTTGGAATCTTACTTTTGAAACACAGCGTTTTATTGTCCCACCAAGACCATCACAGGGAGACTTCCCGTGGTTTGTTGCGAAGAACGACCACTTTGCTGCCAGGCCAAAATCTGTGTTATGGTAGAACAGATTTAAGAATGACTTGCAGTTGTTACTTTATCCAGCACATCCATCTATAGCCATATCATGGTCCATGTCATTACGATACTCAAAGTACAGAAGTTTTTTTTTTTTCTTTTGTCCAGTGAAATTCTTGTGCTTCATCTCGCACAACAGAGCTGTAGTTGTCACTAAAGTCCATCAGGGTCAAAGCTTCTGAAGCAGGAAGAGATTCTTTACGTTTCTTCAAGTAACTATTCCGGGTTCGAGTCCCGGCAGGGGTATGGGTGTCTTTTAACTCGATCATGACGGACCGAAGTCAGCAGTTACTAGACGCCCATATAAATTAAGATTTACCAAGTTTTTTTTTAAGTAACTTTTGAGCTTTTGCTGTATTAGAATGAGGACCCAAGCTCAAAGTTTGTGTGATTAGCTTAGTCCTATCGGTCGCTACCCATTGATTAGCTTCAACTATTTCTACCGGATCAAATGTTGATGTAAGAAATTCTTCTACAATATTTTCGTAAAATTCTGAGATGGTCGGGTTTAGATCATCAGAAATATTGGCGTTGAATTGACGTGGAATGATCCAGATACATTCAGACTTGAGTCACTGTCTTCTGCGCATGTACTGAATATCACATATAGCCAGTCACAACTGTTCTTCAATTCACCAATCAGAAAACAGTTAACGCTTCATCGTGTCAGTATGTTCAACACTTTCCCTTGTTTTTAACTTGTTTTCTGAGATTACGATATTTACAACTCTATACATTATTTATAATATGCTACCTAAACTAATTTCTAAACCTATCCTGTTACAAAGTTCCGATAAATTATTTTTCAATAAAGGCTTTGTCATTAGTCCTAACAGCTAATTTCTCCTCTGTTGAAGTTTGCTGTACTCCCAATTCTCCTTGGATTACTTTTTCTCTAATGAAAACCTGTTTCGTTTGTATATGTGATCATTTGCGAAATTTCGGATTCTCAGATAATTTCAGTGCTGGACTGTTGTCAACGTGAATGACTGGTGTCATCTAAACCCGTAATTTCCTGGAACAGTCTTTTCAGCCAAATCACTTCTTTTGCTGCTCATACTACAGCTTCTGTAGTTGACGTAGTGACTATGCTCTGTCTCTGGCTTATCCAGCTAATGGCTTCCCGCATACATCACCAACACTCCTTGAGTTGATCGTCCTTTCTTGTGATAACCACTGAAGTCTGAAACACTATACCACTCTAATGATGCAAAATTCTCATTTGAACTGTACACAATTCCTAACTTAATTGTTCCAGCTAGATACCTAAAGACTATTTTCAGTCTTGTTACGTCGTCGTCTTTAGGATTTTCTAATGATCGTGATAAAAAGCTTGCAGTGTCAGGTCTGGTTCCTAACATAAGGTACATTAGAGCTCTCACAGCTTGACGATAAGGGTAACTTCTTATCCTTTTTCACCTGAATGGCTTTTATAAAAGGCGTTCCCACTGGTATGCACTTCTCAAATCTGAATCTTCCTAAAATTTTCTTTATGTGAGAATGTTTGTTGATCTTAATATCACCATTACTTTTCTTCACAATCTTAAAGCCTAAGAAATGTGATGCTTCTTGTGAAATAATTCTCAACTATCCTGTAAGTTCTAAGAATTCTTATGCTTCATGTTTGTTTTAACCTGCTACAAGTCCATCATCCACATATGGGGCAATCAGGATCTTTCCTAGCTCACTTTCCCTGATGAAGAAGCATGAGTCTGCTTCACTCTTCTTAAATCCTTTTCTTTGTAGAAAATCGCCAATTTTCTTGTTCCAACATCTAGGTGCTTGTTTTAAACCACATAAGCTCTTTTTCAGCTTGTATACTCGATCCGATCCATCTTCATAGTCTTCTGGTTGCCTTGCGTAAGTTTCTTTTGTGAGGTCTCCATACAGAAACGCTGTAGATACGTCAAATTGCATTAGGTGCATCTTCTCACTTGCAGCAATGCTTAAAGTTGATCGTATCAAACCTAGCTTCACTACTAGACTAAATGTTTGACTGTACTCAACACCTCTCTTCTGATTGAAACCTTTCGCTACTAGTCTCGCCTTATATTTTTTGACACTTCCATCTGGATTCGTCTTTACTTTGTAAACCCACTTACACTGGATAACTTTCTTTTCTGCGGGTAACTCTACTAATTCCCATGTTTGGTTCTCTTCCAAAGATTTCATTTCATTGTCCATATCCTTCTGCCATTCCTTGCATTGTTTACTCTTCAAAGCTTCTTCGTATGTGTTGGGATGCTCGACGTCACTCACAACTTCTTCAACAAACATAACGTAATCCTGGAATCTCAATGGAACCTTCATTCAATATTGAACGATCTCGCGATATCTTTCTTTGAATATCGACTTCCTATGGAGGAGCGTGGTTTCGGTCTACCTTCTTTAGTTTGTAGCGTGTCTTCTGAAGTTTCTTCCTCTCTTTTTCTCGAATTTCTTCTGTAGATCCTTGAAATATATTTTTGCTGGTTCTTCAGTAAATTATCTTGAAATTTCTTGAAAGCGTACGTCTCTGGAGAAAGTAACCTTCCTTCTTTCATCCAAATATGGTAACTTTCATCATTATTGTAACCAATCAGATACCCCTTCTTCGTTTTGTCCATTTTTTTTTTTTCCTTTTTTGAACTGGTATGTGAATATAGCATAAAGATCCTATTACTCTCAAATGTTTCATTACTGGTTTCTTTCCTGTCCATAATTCAAAGCGTGATTTTCCTTTCACTGAAGATTTCCCTGTTCTATTCAAAATATAAATGGCTGTGGAAACTAGCTCTCCCCAAATAGCTGAAGGATATTCGACTTCTGGATTGGAATACTTGAAGGTCCTTGCCATCTCAGTTTATAGTTCGCATTTCTCGTTCACAACTTCCATTTTGTTGAGGTGTATAAGGAGCTGTGAACCTTTGCAAAATTCCATTTTCCTGCAAAATAGACCGTCCTTCTTTGTTGTCGAATTCTCCACCATTGTCACTGAGAAATTCCTTAACCCTCCTTGTGTCTTCGCGTAAGCAAACATTCCTTTCAATGCTTCCTTGGCTTCTGACTTTTAAGTAAGTAGCCGTACCTAAACTTTGAGTAGTCATCTTTGAAGATTACCAAGTACCTTT
The DNA here is from genome assembly GCA_022664845.1 of Lepisma saccharinum. Lineage (NCBI taxonomy): Eukaryota > Metazoa > Arthropoda > Insecta > Zygentoma > Lepismatidae > Lepisma > Lepisma saccharinum. The sequence goes on from JAGDQP010005587.1 coordinate 57,019, forward strand.
TCTTGTGGAATGAATCTTCAAAGGGACCACACCCATCTGCAAAAATTAAGTTTCCTACTTTCGACACAGACTTTCTATTAACTAATGGTAACCTATGAGCTTTACCATACATACAGGATTCACATAGTGTATTATCCAGACTTACTGAAATCCCCAATTCTTTCTTCATTAATTCTCTGATGTGTTGCTTGTCTTGATCTTGCGTGATACAACTGCAATAATTCCTTATCTGACATCGTGACATGATAACAGTATTCTTTAGAAAAACTGATTTGAAACCTGCCTTGAACAAAGAGCTCCTTTTTCTCTGGTTCCATATACCATCACTACATTGTTAATCTTAAAGCGAATTCTCTGTTGATGTTGAACTCACTCCTCGAATTCCTATCCTGAGTTGCGAGCACAGAAAATCATTTTCTACTTATCTTAGGAACTCACCAGACGTCTTTAAGTATTAAGACCTTCTGTTTTCCTTTAACATTTGATACAACTTGTACGTTTCCTTTCCCCAATGCAAGCAGCTTCTCTTCTCCGGCAGCTTTCACATGACATGGATGTTCAAACGCATGAAATTTAATAAGCAAATCTGCACAATTAGTAACATGTTTAGTAGCTCCATTATCTATCCACTAAGTACAAGGGTTTGTTTCCTCTGTATTTTCACCATCTTCTTTAATGGCACTCAGCAACATTACCCCGTACCTGAATGTTTTGAAGTATCTTGTTTCTTGGGTGGTTTGCCATCTGCAATCCACTTTTTGCAGGATCTAATCAACGTCCTTTTCACCTGCATAGTTGCATATGTCATCCTTCTTTACTTTCCTACCTACATTTCTTACGTATTTGTTCTGTTGTGACTTCAGAATTAATGCTTCTTGCGAGTTAACTATCTTCTTTCTTCTGTACAAAGTTACGCTCGAACATGCACAGTTGAACAGTTTAATCATCAACTGTCCTCTTTTCATCTTTCTAGAGCAACATCCAACTAGATTTGAATGTTTCAAACTCACTGAGAAGAATTTGCAGCACTTTACATACTAGCATTAAGTCTGGTAACTCACTCTTACCGGTTTCTGAAAGTCCATTATTCAACTCAACCCACAGACTTTTTAACTTCGCGATATGCGACGAAACATCATCATTGGAATTCCAAGTGAACGCAATAAGAAAGTCCATGCAGATTTTGAAAAGCTGATCTTTCGATGTTGCTTTAACAGTGATTTTAACCCACATACTCTCAGCGGTTTCCTTGTGCATTATCTTTTGATTGATATACTTTGTCTGTAACACAACTGGTTATCGCAAAACTATTCGCCTTCCGATACAGATCTCACTTCCCTTGTTGCTTTTTCTTCTGTGATTCAAAAGCACCATCTTCTTTAACTTTCCGTCTATAACATCTAACGTTCCTTCCTGATATCCAACAGGTCACGTAATCTTCGTTTCCAGAGCGGCCAAACCGCGTCATTTCTCAGCGGTTTGGTATTCTTCACAAGCTCCATTTTAAATTGGCGAGTCCTAGTACTTCACTTTTACTATAAGCACTATCAACACACAAAACACGAAACAATTGTAAAGCCTTAACAACTACCTTAAACCTAAATCTATGTTTAACTAATAATTCGCACCGGCACACACAGTCACTCAAAACGTTTGGCGAAATCCAGTATTATTCCTCACTTTGATACGTAAATTCTGTTTATAATTATCCTTTCTTACCACCAGTTTCTGAAAATTGCATTATCTTCACTTTGAAGCCCACGTAACATAACTCTTGAAGTTTTACTTGCACGAAAATAATGTGCATTCAATTTTGAAGTCATGAACTTGAGGTTAGGTCCTGGGCCCATAACCATGTTAACAGTGGAATCGTTGTAAGTTTATGACTTACCTCAATAGTAAAATTTCTTCTTACTTTCAAAAGCTCTTCTTCCTTCTGTTTGGATGCATGAAGTTCCGACGGGTCGGTTTCTTCTTCCTTCCTTCCATAGTCACATGGGCTAATATGGCGTCTCCAGTCCACACAATTCTTCTTGAAACAAGTTGTGCAGTTCACTTTTTTGCGTGTAACTTACAATTGTCAGTAACTAACTCAACACGCAGATACATTCAAACTTCAGTCAGTGTCTTCTGCGCATGTACTGAACTGAATATCACTTATAGCCAATCACAACTGTTCTTCAATTCACCAATCAGTTAACATTTCGTCATGTCATTATATTCAAAACAGGCAAATCATGCGATTTATGCCAATTGCCACATTTGCTGGTTGCTAATCACATATGACTAGCAGCCAAAGATTGCCCAATATCCAGAATTTTACGATTTTTTCCTTTAAAAAAAATCCCTTCGTAACGATAATAATACCATCTTTATTGTAGCAGGCGTATCTCGACCTTAATCACCGGTTTTACAAGTGACAGTGCTAACATTAAAAAAAAAAAAAAGTTTGCCACATTTATTTACAAAACTCAAAAAATAAAACTGTGACTGTACTCCTATTACGTTCTAATTCGCGATGTAAACATTTCCGATTGGATGCACTATGCATATTCAGGCCTATGGTTTTTGATGTTTTGCAAATAATCTGTTGACAATAACAACATTAAAGAGAGGGAGAGAGCGTTACTGGTTCGTAGTTTAAATTCATTGTTAAAAACGAAGCTACTGTCGGCATTTCTTGAACACTACTATCCGTTTTGGCCTAGGGAATACAATCTTATCATTATGAGATAGCTATTCCCTGAAAACACAATAATCACAGCTTCCAACCCGATTATCTCAGATTTGTACGAAAATTGATAGGATGGTAGATGACATATAGTAATGTACGTATGTAGAGTTGTACTTTTCTTATTACTAATCAAGACTTTACTGACATTTTTAAAATTCACCTTGACCCGTCAATAGAAAGGTGGTTTTGGGAGTAGTGGCCTTGAGAAAATTTTATTTAAGCCATAAAAATTTGTTTTACCTACGCTTTTTAAAACATGTAAAATTAATTTTAAATTCAGCTTGTAATTTTTAATGACTAACTTAGAAAACTATCGTAATTTTTCTAGGTAACAAACAATTGACACAGCAGAGGCAAGTAACAATAAAAAACTAAATGTTTCCCGACAATTCGACACATGGTTGCCATTTGTGCTGAATCTTCTGTGCTACAATCCGAAAAGCGTACGTTGTGTACAAGGAGTTGCTTTTTAATTAGAAAACAAAATCAAATTTGTATGGCTCCCAGAAATAAAAATTTAATTTTATGCCTATACTATTAAACATATCAAATAATAAAATATTCTCTATGCTTCAACTCTGAAAGGTGAAAACCAGCATAACGTTCCAACGAATATTGCATCGGGTCAAAAGTCGAGGCATTCCCGACAAAATCGGGATGACTGGCAACCCTGTTACAGAAGTAGAATATGTCGACAAAAATTGTATCATCCCTTTGTGGTTTACCACATATTATCTACAGCCAGGCGGAACTACACGGCGAGTCAGAGACATTCAGACATCTCTGAATTTGCCACTATGGATGCTTAGTGCAAGAAGGGTTTAAGTGTTTACTGTTTTTTGTTGTTGTTGTTTTTTTTTCCTGTTTCCAAAGTGAAACACCACTTTTTTTTTTTTTTTAGATATTCAAGGTCATAGGTTACATCATGTGACGTTGAAATGAAAATGCAATATTTTTCTGTATTAGTATTTTTTTTATCAAAACTACATTTGAAAACTTAAAAAAAAAACTACAGTTAGCTTCAGAACAAACCTAAATGAATGTTCTGTCACAATTGGTAGCCAAGGTATGATTTTTTGTTCTTTACCTTGTGCGCATATTTTTCACGTCTTTTCTCATATTGGCAACCTTGCTATATTAATAGTTTGTATCACTGAGGGGTAATATTTTACACATGTAATCTACCATCCTACCAGTTTTCGTGCAAATCTAAGATGATCGGGTTGAAGGGTGCCTCTTTTTTTATGATGATCAACTATTTACCGAGCCGCCGTAGCTCAGTGACAGCGTTGGCGTAGTATTCGAGGGTCGTGGGTTCGCCGACCATTCTGACTGAGAGTTTTCCAGTGTTTTTCCTCCTGTCACATCAGGCAAATGCTGGATGTCACCTTCAGCATAGGCCTGGCCTACACCTTCCCGAATTCTTTCCCCTCCCCCTATCCCAGCCTGAGCCTTAGATGTCTAAAGACCATAAATAAAATTCATTCATGATGAACTGTTTCAAATGTTGGAAATATGCTGACCAGTGTTCATCGAGATTTTAGGTTAAAATTGTCGAACGCAATTTTGAATATGTTGCGATTTTTTTATTTATTTATTTTATATAATAATAATAATACACAGCCATATTCAATCCACTACTGGATGAGGCCTCTGCCGGAGGGAGGAGGTGGTCTACTACTCCCACGCTGACCAGACGTGTTGGGAGAGGATTATTTTATATATATATATATATATATATATATATATATATTTCTCCCAATTGTCACGTTAGTCAAGACGAGAAAGCACTTGACAGAATTCTATTCAATTCATTGAGAAAGCCGGCCTGGGCCAAAGTTTCCTAAAGACCTTAAAAAATGAAAATAAATTGAAATCATTGAGAAAGCACTAAAGTTTGCATCAGCGAAGCTTTGCCCGTAGGTGAAATAAAATATCAAGTTTTTTTTAAAAAGCGAAGACTAATGTTACCGATAAGGTGAAACAGTGATATTTAATATAAAAGTGGTTGTCTCACAAAACAGTTAGAGGCTAAGAAATGTACAAATGTGACAGCTCATGAAAAAACTCAGCTTTTCCTTCAGATCATATTTTTACACCCTAACAACGTAATATTAAGTACAAGATTTCATCTCTCCTTTTCGTACGTTAACGACATGGTCATTTTCAAAAATATCTCAGAATTTCTTACGTAGTGTAAGTGCTTTATAAGTTCTAGTTCGGATATTGTTCCACAAAGCGTTTGTTCCTTGGTGTCTTTCATATTTGTATTCATCTTATATAATATATTCAACATACAGATCTGTTGGAGTCATTATTATTGAACTCCCAACTTATTGTTATCTTTTGGAATTTTATTTACATCATGGGCAAGTTGTGAATTTTCCTCCTATAACTTTGGGAGATACCTGATATGTTTATAAATTTTGTATTTAACAGTCTTGTTTCTAATACAAGTATAATCTTTTCTTTAACACCAGCCAAGCAGATACTACCGTTCAGGATTTGCTCCTCCAAAGAAAGAGCAGAAAAGCAAATCATCTTTGTCCGTCAATGTTAAGAAGTTTCTGGCAAAGAAAGAAGAGGAGGAGCAGAAGAAAAAGGAAGAAGCACTAAAAAAGAGAGGGGTAATTAATTACAGTAGGAGCATGCATTATATAGGTAGTGCATAATCACTATTTTCTATGGCCGAGTAACTTTTTTTCGACTCTTTGCTAAAAGTCGAACTGGTCTATTTTATTATTATTTATATATTTTTTGACAACCTCATTCTGTGTGCTATCTCTAAATCTAACACTTGCGTATTTGAAGAGTATGATTTCAAAACACTCTTAGTCCATTTTCAGAAATAGCAAAATCTATAACATGACACAAACCAAGTTTTGGAATCACCGTCAGTTATAAAGTAAAAACGACTTCACGGAGTACGAATTAACACGTTAATTTTAATAATATACAGAAATGTACTAAGTGAGTTTTGGAATTACACTCTTCAGTTGTATTTACTTGCAGTATCTATGCACATGAGAATTGAATTTTTTACCAGAAGCGTTGGTGTTTGTAGGTGGAAACTACAGTACCACAACTAACTAATTTACTCTCTATGACTTACGGAATTTGCAAGTTCATTGCCGCAGTAACACGTTCACCATTGGATTCTCTTCTTGATAAGATCAGGCCATTTTTATCTTCCCAGTGGTCTCTTTCCCTCGAGCTTGCCAATCACGATGGAAGGTAATTTTCGTTTTTTCCCCCATCCGAACTACAGAGCCTGTCAATGTTAGCCTTCGTGATTTCATTATTCTTACAATATCGGGTGAGCCGTACAGTCTGTGGTGTTTTTCATTATGTAGAATTAAGTCTCGTCCATACTCCGGTCATCTCGTCCCGTGTCGGCCCGTATATCTTTCACAAAACCTTATTTTCAAACACAAGCAATACATGTTCATATGCTGGAGTCGCGTTCTCCAACTTCCGGAACCATAGTATGTTACCGGCAGAATCTTCGCACCTTTGACCGTATCCCAGTGGGGCTAAACCAGGCCATTCTTGGCAGAATCCCGGAAAATGAAGTAAAAGAGACGAGAACATAATGAAACCGTAATAGGATCCAGGTAAGATTGTGTGCAGGAAAGGAATGGGGAGGCGTTCACAATGACGTCATCGCAAGCTTTAACCTGTTACCATCCAGAAACAGGGAGATGCTGCGCTGCACAGTGCGAGAAGATAGCAAGTTTGCGTTTGCATGCGACTAACCCTGCAGTGAGTTCAGCGGTTGTTAAACATGGGGACACTATCCACAGGTGTGGTATCGTTTGATATATTTAGAACGTTGATGTACTGCATAAGATCAAGTCTGGAAACTAATGTGTTACCGAGAGCATATGGCCAAGCATTGGAATGACATTTTAGTAGATAGCAGGGCAGATCATGTCTGTGATTTTCTAACATGTTATATCGTAAACATTGTTCTTTCTGTCCGTAAAGAGAAAACCTGCGCATGTTTGCGCCATTTGGAAATATAGCGTATGATAATGTATAAAGTGTTGCTACCGGATCCCTGGAATGAACCCATTAATTGCACGATGAAACAGCCTCAGCACGCAACTGACAGAGGTGTTATAAATGATAAAATGTGTGATTTAGCTGATAATGTATTCATATCGTGGACGTCCGATGAGATAACGATGACGCATGGCCAGTGGCGATTGAGAAAATATTTTGGAAGGGGCTTCTAGGAATACTTCGTTTGTCTTTAAAAAAAATCGGGGACCACTGTGGCTCCGTTGGTAGAGTACTCACCTCTGGTGCTAGGGATCGTCGGTTCGATCACTGCTCATGTCATGTGGGCTTTGTGGTGGCGTTGCGTGGGTTTGCTCGGGGGGGGGGCTCCCGTTACCTCCCACTTTCTTAATTCCACCAGTTCATCCCATGATCCATTCGACCAGAGCCATAGTTGCCTAAAGCCATTAAAAATTAAATTCAATTAAAATATCCTAGATTTTTGGGTGGTTTGCTCAGGGGGCTTTGAAGTGTATGAGCTTCACTCATGGATACGGTTCTTCGAATGTCTCTTACATCTTTCCTATAAAATGTCCCTTCGAAAGCGGCAAGTTCGTGGAGTAAAACAAGTAGATCGTAGCACATATAGAAAAAAAAGAAGACATTTAAACATGGAATGGGATTACTAGTTGATCGACCAAAACAGGATTTGGTACCAGCAGTGATGGAAATACAGTAAGGCTTTCTTGGTGACCCAGAATTGTCCGGAAGTATTACTGACGTTGATGTTGGCAGACTGTGTTCCAGACACTTGCTAGTGGTCACTCATGACATAAGTTTCCTCAATATGCTCTAGACACTGTACAGGAATTCATCGCGAAATACCCTTGGTACCCAATGTCGCCAACAGTGCATAAGGTGTTAATTCATGGTGCCCAAATCAAACAACATGACCTGCTTCCAATAGATCTACTCAATGAGAAAACCCAAGAGGAACGGAATAAAGACTTCAAGCAATACAGGGAATACTTTTTTCGTAAGATTTCACGGACCAAGACAAACGAAGATGTGTTGCATTTACTTTTAATCACATCAGACCCTCTTATTACAAGCCTGCGTAAAAACCCGAAGAGGAAAGAGTCTCATTTTCAGGACGTTTTAGATTTATTAATCGCTCCACATTTTAGCCTCCCAGACTGATACACTGGAAAGTAGTGATGAGTCAGATGAGCCTGCTGGGGTTCTAATATAAACATTTAGGTAGATGTCTTTTCTTCTAAATTTTCAATGACTTAGAGAATGAACGTCTGTGCTGTGGTGCCGCCTGTCCAATGTACTTTTCTGTAGTTTGGTTGTAATATGCTGTTATGTCTATATCTTGCTTGTAAACTTTGAATACATTATTGTAACCACTGCACACAATGAACTGATTGGTTCCCTTACAATTTCCTGCTACATATTCCACATTCCCAATTTCTGCCAAGAATTCTGTGATTTGGCCCCATTGTTCGTAGGTGGAATAAAATGTCATTGAAGTAAATGGATGAATATTTTCAATTTCAAATTTCTTTATATTGCCAGGTTATGAGCTTCTGGACTGAATAGAAACATGCGTTGCCCGGTATTAAGCAACTTTTTCTTCCATGAACTCGTTTTTGATGCTCTCAAGTATTTTTTTTCCTTCTATCACATTCTTAATGATTGTTTCTATTTCCTTCGTCCTTTGCGTTTCGTCTTATTATCTATTTTGTTTTCTCTACTTTCACCTGTAGACCTATTTCATCGCAGACTTCCACTAATTCATTGGTGTTACTTTGTAGTGCATTATATCGTCCCTTATTACATCTGCATCATCCGCGTATAGGAACAGTTGGCTCAAGCCATTAAATATCCTTCTTTGTTATCTTTTTATTTTTAGAATCGCATATTCTAATGCAAAGCGAAACAGTAGTGGTGACAAGGCATCGCCTTGTGTCAATCTGCTGTGAATCTCGAAACTATCTAACATATCATCTTTACGTATTCTGCTTATCTTACGTACATTGCTAGAGCGATGGATAATCCTAGTATTTTTTATGTTATGTTTTATAGCAGAAAGATGTTTGTAAAGACCTGACACTGCATCGGTTTTGGATGAATCTCTCAATTGTTCTTTTAACCGTACAGAAACATTACGCTTAGTCATACCAATGAATTTGTTCTTGCACTCACAGGTATTTCATACACACCTGGACTATAGATCGGATCTACATAATAGGATTTAAATTTTGTAAGTTGCTTTTGAATACTGGTAGGTGGTCTTTTAGCTGCATGAATACCATATTTTGCAAATGTTTTTCGTAATTTTTCGGTTATACCGAAAGTCTACATGCCATTAATTTACAGGCAGTTAGATTAATTAAAGAACAAAACAACAAATACATTTTCAAGCAAGAATGTTTCTTACAGTTAGGTCAATACATATTGAAGCATCATGGCAGATTCCGTACTAAATTTCGTGACCAGTTACATAAACTTACCGCTCAGCTGAAAAATGGCTTGATGCTAATAATTGTTGCATTATCAAAGCAAATAAACGTTTAATAAATATGCTATACAAACTCTTGTACAGTGATAAGATAAAAGAAGAGATTTCAGGTGATGGTTACACCAAACTTGCAAAAAAATCCTATAATGAACTGGTTACTTTGCTTAAAATTTGTTTATTAAATAACGTTTTTTCAATTCGAAAATGATTACTATAGATAGGACAAGTGTTTGGCGATGGGCAGCCCTCTTTCCCCTAGTTTGGCTGACATAGTCATGCACAGGTTTGAAGAGGAAATTTTACAGTCGGATAGACTAAAATTCATTAAAAAAATTTAGGTACGTTGACGACACTTTAATAATTTACAAACAGCAAGAAGAATTAGATTTTTTATTAGAATCATTACAAAATATACATCCAAACATTACGTTCACAGTTGACCATGAACAAAACAATAGTATAAATTTTCTGGATCTAACTATATACAGACATAGTAATAAGTTTCAAATCAAGATTTATAGGAAGGCAACAGCAGGTTTGCAGTACATACGTGCTAATTTTTCTCTTAGCAGTAGGTCAAAGTTTAATATCCAGGCCAGTTTTTCAGAAGAACCCTCGCAGTTTGCACTGACTTGGCTGACCCAAATAGTGAAATATAACAAATTATCAATACTGGTATAATAAACGGTTATGACAGAAGCACTATGCTACAAATCTATAACAAAACTAAATACAGTTTTAAAAAATAACCAACAAGTTAGTGCAAAGAATGATAGGTGGGTGTCTATTCCTACCTTTCCCGGTATAACCGAAAAATTAAGAAAAACATTTGTAAAAGACCACCTATCAGTATTCAAAAGCAACTTACAAAATTTAAATCCTATTATGTAGATCCGATCTATAGTCCAGGTGTGTATGAAATACCTGTGAGTGCAAGGACAAATACATTGGTATGACTAAGCGTAATGTTTCTGTACGGTTAAAAGAACATTTGAGAGATTCATCGAAAACCGATGCAGTATCAGGGCTTTCTAAACATCTTTCTGCTACAAAACATAAAATAGAAAATACTAGGCCATCGCTCAAGCAATGTTAACGAACTTATGATTTTTGAAGGTTTTTTATATCAAGTCACTCAAACCGGAACTAAACAAATTAAGTATTGACACTACGTCACTGGGTAGAGACTGGGATCACCTTTTCGAAAATATTAATGTATGTATCTGACAACACCTACATCATCCGCACTCAGATGTAAGATAGCCGCCATTTGCACTTTTTTCGACGAGCCATCTTTGGTATATACGTCCCGCTGAGTTCCCTTTTTAGATGTCCTTGTCCTGATTTTTCCTTTTTAACCTTTGGGGACCATAGAAGGTAGTGTTGTTCTACCGAAGGCCCGACCATCATATTTTTATTGTGAGGACTCCAGAATTGCACTGTAGGTATAACTTTTCAAGTAAAATGTTAATTTTAAATCCACATCATTATTGGTTTGAATTTTGCCATACTGTGCAACTTTTTTGGGCTTTCAGAATTTACTTATAAGCCATTTTCTCTAAGTGAGTCACTATGGTAATTCCGAACCTGTACTCTACACAAAAGTAACAAAAATACCGAGCGGTCGTGGCTCAATGGTGGAGAATTCGGAAGGTCCAGGGATCGATCCCAGCGACCGACCATCGGGACAGTTTCTTTTCAGGGTTTTTCCTTAGTCATACCAGGCAAATGCTGGGATGGTATCTACAAAATAGGCCCTGATCTTCCAACATCCTCTCCATCACCCTATCGCAACCTGAGCCTCAGATGCCTAAAAGCCTTAAAATAAATTCAAACAAAAGTAAAATTAATATTCACATATTCTTCCTTTGTAACTTTCCGTCTTTCCATTTGTCCGCCGGTTTTGATGTGCACAAAGCCTTGCCATGTTCTCTCTCCACCATTCATCACTTTCTGCTTCTCTTCTGTGTACATCTTTCCTTCTTGGTCTTATCGTTTGTTTTATTCTCCACTTTCTTCAAATCCAGTTTTTTCACCGGTTCTCTTAACGTGCCCGGACGTTCTTACTTTTTCTTTTCCTGTTGTGGCGCCCCCGTATGAATACGAGGAAGTTATACAGTTGAGCCTGTCTGTCTGTTCGTCCATAGGTACCTCCTAGATTTCAGTAACTACAAGTCAGACAGATGAGCTACACACCGTTTGATACTCATAATCAGAAAGGGTTGGGAAAACTTTGACTAAACCTAACAGGCAGTTTTCATTCGCTTAGCTTCTTCCATTGTAAAAATTGACGCTTTAAATTTTTTACTTGAAAAAGAAAAGAAAAATCAAAGCACCATATATCCTTACTCACTTTATATCATAATTCTTTCTTTTCTTTATCTATTTTATTTCTACTGTGTTATATTTCTTAGTTTTCGTAGGACGTTCATTGCTGACATCACTCCCGTTCACATCCATTCTTCTGTAAGTTAATTTTACCTTTGTAACTACCTGATTAAGTTTAGTGGGCTGTACAAAATATTGAGGTATTTTTATTATGAACGAGATATGTACAGATTGAACGTTATTGCATGTATATTCTCAATTGTAGGAATTGCTTGCTCTACGGTCCCAGGACAAGAAGGCCAACAGGAGAGTCCAGGCCATGTTACATCGGACCAAAGCTGCTAACAAGGCAGCGATAGAGGATGCAAGAGATGATGTTAATACTGCCGTAACAATTCAAGGCAAGTGTTTACTTTCCTTATTGGTTTGATTATTTCATTGTCTGGATTGGGTATGCGGTAACGGGTTTCTACTTAATAGCTTACATTCCTACAACTATGGTATTAAGGGCAGTTTATAATGTGTAAAACAATGTAGAGATAATGTTCTATTCCTTTTAGTTGACTATCTTTATTTAACACTGCATTACATGGGTAAATTTGTTTTTAAAGCAGTGGTCAACTTTTCATTAGTGGAACATTAACAATGTTCCGTGTAAGTCACTGTTTTAAATTAATCAAACTAAATATCTGGCCTCGGAAATACAGTAGTCAAATATGTGAAGCTTTCGCTTTCCTACCGGTAGCGTCGTGAGACATAGATAATGAAATGTGAAAATGTGTTTCTAATTGTAAATTATGTTGTGTATGTACAAGAACATAATGAAAATGTAGCAATTTCTGTTAATTGTGCTATCACCTCCGAAGTTAGTGTGAGATAGTAAGCTGTTTCGAAGAAGTCTGGTTATAAAATGTAGTCTAATTAGACAGTGAATGAATGGATATTGTGGAAAGAACTGAATCATAATCCTACCTTGTATGTGGAAAATCCTCACTATACACGAAATCGCGCTTATTTAAGTCAAAATACTAGCAAGTACTTTCGCAACTCGATACGGTTGCATACTATTGTGTTTAAAGGTAAGTTTAGGGTTGTTGATAATGCCGTCAACTTACCTTTCTGTGGTTAATGATGAATATTATGGTCTCTATGGACATAGCAGTTACGTATAATTCAGTACCCATAAAATTGGCAACGAAATATACACAGAGGCACTGCTGCGGCAAAATAAACAGAATAAAATGGAAATTATTGCTTTTACAGAACTGCTACAACATTGCTAAAACAGTGTCTTCCAGTCAGGGTTTAAATTTAGGGTGGATTCGGGAGGGCTGTAATATATGGTTTCTATATACAGGGTTCCAACTCACCTGGAAAACCTGGAATAGTCAGGGAATCCAGCTTAGCACTAAAAAGTCCTGTAAAAGTCAGGGAATTCGATAGCTTGAAGTTCATTTAGCTACAGCAGGCATTTAATGTTAGATCGTTTTTGAAATTACTTGGAGGCTAATGTGCCAACCATGAAGCAATTTAAGAAAAGAATACAGTTACATATTTTGATGTATCTTTATATTCATGTAACTATGATCTTTATTTTCCCAATGGAATTATGATCTAGATACAACATGGATTACCTGGAAATTTTTGAGTAGTGACCTGGAAAACTTGGATAAGTCAGGGAATTTCAATCTTTGCAAATAAGTGGGAACCCTGTATATATTACACATATATATACATCTGCCGGTAATCATACAGCAATGTTTGGTCAGTTCTGAATCAATGACTAAGATGAGATGCACTTGTTTTAACGATATTTGGATGAGAGGTCTCCCACCGGTCGGCTTAGAATTGCATCCTTGTATATAGTCTGTAATGTATTACTTTTTTTTATACTCTTATGTACTATATTTAAATACTTCATTGCTTTTTCCGATAGTTGTATCAAATGGTCATTGAGAGAAAACGCTAAGAAATGGTAACCGAATTATGGTAGTTTTCTTTTACTTTTAATACTTGACATGCTATTACAATTAAAGCTACTGTAAGGTACGATTTCGGAGACAGTACCGTTAGGAATGTTCAGTAAAATGTCTTAATGTATCTAAGTAAATCAAGAACCAGTTACTCTAAAAATGTATTTTGTGCTTAAGATGCCTGACTTTATGTATATGTACTAATATTTGCTTTACCTTTATTCGACGATTTAAAAAGAAAAAAACTTAACTGTTAAGTGATACGATTTTGGCAACCTTACTCTATGTATAGCATTCTAAACATGCCAAATGAAGCAGGAAGGAGGTTTTATTTGTGACTAAATAGAATAGAACCTACTAATGCAACGAAGAACAACATCCGGTTTCTCGAATTTCTTCATAAAATTTCCACATTAATTCAGTCTATGAGGCAGCTGTAGTGCATTCGGAATTCCACTGAGAAATTAATAATCGTAGTCAAATTAGGTTTTATAATCCTAAAACAAACCAGCACACAAAAAGCAACAATTTGTATATTACTATTATTGGAACAATTATTTTATAACGTTGATTTACTTGAAGGTTCCATTAGAGGACCTCTGTCAACAATGCAACACATTACCATGCAAACAATTATTTTTTTCCCGGCAGTGTTGAAATTTAATCAACACTCCCCACACGCCATTTTCTTATCCTAGTTAAAAACATGGCTAATGGTAACGTTAACAGGCGCGTCGCTCAAATTTTTAGCAGACCGAATCGGGTCAACAACCAATTGGAAGAATTCTATGGAGGGAAAGCATAAATTCGCTAGTCCCTAACGAGCTGCCGCTACCATCCACCAGTAATAACAGGAGAACTCCAGACGAGCAAGAATGGAACTGAAGGAAGATTATTTCAGCTATAAAACGAAAAGAATCAGCTATAAAACGAATTAGAGTCACGTTAGGTTAATTGCTAGGAGAGGCGGGCCCAGAGCTGTTACAAACCAATTGTGTATTTGCAATGGACTGAAATTTATGAGTTCAGTTATTGTAAATTTGAATACTATAACCACTTGACAGGATTCATTATTTCCAAGAATTATAACTTAGCTGTACTGATGTTAGTCCTGTAAGAGACGTTGTTCGCCCACCGGTCTGCAATGTATTAGCTTGTTGGGCCCCTCTAGTTTTCCACGCGGCTGGCCAATCGAATATTCTGTGTGAGTCGAGCTCTACTTTATGCAGAGCCACTAAAATCTTCCTTATGCTTTGTGTCTACTTAGAAACGTTACTTTTAGTTGCCTCACTTATGTATTTATTTATTTATTTTAATTTATAGGAAGCTACCAGCCGGATGAGGACGATTACGGATATGTTTCACAGGAAGCTTCGGCATTTTACCAAAAGATGATGGAAAAGTATAACAGCATGCCACCCGAAGAACCAAAATATTCCAAAACTGTAAAGACTGTAAAAGATCTGAATAGCACGAAGGTATTGTACTTTTTTAATAAAATTATTTCCTTTCTAAATTTCTAAATAGCTCAGTTAACTCCCTCTTCCCCTCTCTCATTTCTTTCTTTTTTAATGCCTAATACTGTTACTGTAGTGGTTGCGCCTTTAACATAATAGCCCAGAAATTTCCCAAAGTAAATATCTTAATGATAGGTTAAAAAGATCTGATGAGAGAATATCAGAGAAACTTAACTAATGGAGGTTTAAATATGAACATAAAACCACACAATGATACGAACAGAATCTCGGGAAAAGTTTATTTTCTCTTATATTAATTACAACTGAAGAGATATGACCACACGGAGAACGAAAGTAATATCACAATTACGTACCTTGAATATTAACTGCAGTTGTTCTCAACGGAAAACCTTTTAACTTCGTGGAAGCTCCTTTCGCTATCTCCCTGATAGCTTTCTCAGTACAAAACAATGATTTTTAAACAGTGTTTTTTTTTTTATGTATTTGTGTAATTTACGGATCTAACTAAAGTGTAAAAGTATGTTGAAAGAAGTTAAAAAAACTGTAATGTTTATCTGTTTATCTCTTCTCGGAGATATGTCTTCAGCTGTTGCCAGATCATAAAGTATTAACCACCCACAAGTGAACTGAATATTACTGAAAAATGTGAGCATTTAGATGATAGTACGTATTATGAATGACTATCTATATGGGAGAATACCCTACAATAAAGTCGAAACTAGAGCTAACGTATACTGCATAAATCAACTTTGATTGTATAACCTAACCACCTCGAACTGCGTTAGGTTAGCTTCGTAAGTTATGCATATATGACAGTGAAGGAAGTGCTTTACTATACAACAGTACACCAGCAGTCGAAAATTTATTAAATCTATCTATAGGTTCTTTACAAGAAAGAGGCACAGAATGAACAAACTATTGAATAATATTTTGTAGTGTTCCAACTTCCAGGCATTTGCAATTCAACTAAATTGTGTATAACGTCGCTGGATTTGCAATACGTGCTATGTGCTCAAAAGTCCGAAATTGTTTTTGTTGTTATTCGAAAGAGAAACATACTCCCCTTCTTTTAAAATCACAACTTTGTGTAAATTATTTCATCCAACAGTTTTAAATTGAAAAAAAAAACAATATCTGCTATGTGCTTGGTTTCGTAAATCCTGCTATGTTAAGTATAAGACTTTCAACAGTTTTTCGTTGTTGAAATTGAATTGACTATACTTGTTACTAGATATTCCCATTACTCACTGCAATTAACATTCATTAATATCGAAAAAAAAGTAACAGGTAACTCTAAGGTTAATGTAAAGCAACGATCTCCCAAAACAAGATGGCAGCACTACCTGCGTATATGTCTAATGTATTTTTACCGTTGCACGAAATTTCAATGCTGCTGCTACAAATTCAAGCCTAGAGAGTTCTTTCTTCCCTGAAAGTTTGAACTCTCTAGACTTGAATTTATAGGAGCAGCAAGGAAATTTAGTGCAACAATAAAAATACGTTAGACATATACGGAGATTGTCCTGGCATCTTTTGTTGGAGATCGTTGTTTTACATTAACCTTAATAGCTGTCTGGAGATAACATTTTAGGTGCATAGCATGGTCGTTCACCCAGGTAAAAGACATATTTTCTTTCCTATTCATTATCTCAATAAATAATGTTATTTTTAGAATTCCTTCTTTTGTTGTTAGCTGAAACTCTTGAAGGTTTAGCTTAATGTGTTCGGTAAAATCTCTCCCAAGTTAACTCTGCCTCAATATCATCATTTTCTAGGTATCTCCCGCCGATAGCTTCTTCATTTTCTCAGGTTTACTCTGCACTTGTGTTTTCAGTATTTTTCGTTTGCCAGCCGATGTGCCAACGATCCACTATCTTCAGCTATTAGCTGATTCTCAAGATCAGCTTCCACAAAATTAACAGTTTTCCGTTGAGAACGACTACAGTTAATATTCAAGATCCGTTATTGTGATAATTACCACTGGTTTGCCAATTGCTACTTTAAATCTTTTCAGGGAGTTTACAAGCCCACTTTCGTATTTGGGGGTCCATCCCAGAGTCTTTGAATGTAGATTGTATCCCTGACTTACATTATAAAGATTGGCATGTAATTATTTTCAAACTATCTCTTGGCTCGCTGGGATATGTGATACGGCACATTATCTTGTCAATTTGTTTTCGTCGCTTAAACTTTTCCAATTGCGTAGTTCTTTATTATCCGTTCATCCCTTAATAAGCGTCACCTCCTTCAAGCTGCTCTATACCATATTGAGTCACCCACTTTCTGCATCTGTGGCATGATGCAGTATGGCACGAGTTTTTCTTCAACATATGTGTAACTTCAAGGTCTTCGTTTTGCTATAAATCTGGAAATTCGATTCATCAGGAGGGCTCTCATTTTTTCTGAAGATGAACTTTACTCCTTTAGGTCTTATCTCCGTATTTTTTTCAGTGGTTATGGATTCAACGTTGCCACTCTCGATGGGAGATTGGCAGGAACTGTTCTGTTCGATATAATCATATCCGTCAAGTTCACTTCTATTGTAGAAGTTTTTTTTATTGAAAAATAAGATTTAAATTATTATTTGCTTGTGATTTAAAGGCAAATAGAAATTTAAATTTCTTGTATTTTGTAAAGTATTTTTATGGGATAAAAACATGATGTCTCGGAGGATATAACATTTTTTTTTTTTCCTTTTTTATCTTCAATTGTTTATTTTTTTTGTTTTACGAAGTAGAAAATATTGTAAATTTAAAGTGGATTTTTTCAGGGACATTTTTGCTCGATCCTTCACTTAGTTTCTCCAGGTTTGACTGCAGCATAATTCTTGAACTGGGAATGAAACATTCAGTTTCGGTGGTATATTTTCGGCCGCTGTTATACGTGTGTTTTTACTATAGGGTAGAATTGGGTTTCAAATATAACTGTTTGATTCACTTCTATGTAAACAGAGCTCGTGACTTGGTGATTATAATATGTTTCGGAAACCCTGGGCAAGTCGGTCATAGTGAGAATTTACCCAAGGTATTTTCTTTGTCACCAAGTAAATGCCGGGATGGTATTTTGTATAGACGTTACCTTCATTGTCTTTCCAGAATGATGTGCCCACCAAGGAATACCAGCCCTCAGATTTGAGATGGACCATAGATAACAATAATAATTCAGAAATATAAATTAATGAAAAGATCCGGGGTGGCTCAATGGTTAGAGCGCTCACCTCCGGTGGTTGGGGTCGTCGGTTCAAACCCTGCTTGTGTTTGTGATGGATAAACACCGTGTGCGTGGATCTTCTCGGGATTCTCCCGTTTCCTCCCACTTTCTTCATTCCATCATCTATCCGGCCTGAGCCAAAATTGCTGATATTGCCTAGAGCTATTGTAAAATTAAAGATAATATATAACAGAAGCCATCTGAATCCAGCCCTAATCTCCCTGAGAAGCACGATGAATTATGAAGTTGTTTTGTACTAACTAACGTGGGATGTGAAATTTTTCAGGTAATACGAGATTGTAGTGAACAGCCATTGGTGTGACTAAAAGCAATGTGAGTGTTAAATTGAAGAAACCTATACGAGATTCAAAGAGAGGCACCAGTTTTAGACTTAGCCTATCATCTAAATGTTACTAAATTTCATAATATAACGGATGCAAAACCTTACATAAAACATCCATACCAAGTAAGAGCAGTTTATGAGAATTATTACATTTTATAATGGAAAAAAAAATCTTTAAATTTGGAGTGAAGTTTGGCTTCTTGTACTGAGTAAAAGCAATTATTAGGTCCATGTGGTCGTAAAATTGGCGAACGCATTCCGACACGAATGAGCCAACCAGGGTCTAAGGCGTGAGGCCAGCGATTCAAAGCTCGCGGGTTCGAATCCCACCTGAGGTATGGCTGTTTGTGAATTTTAACAAGGTGTATAGGACTAATCATGGGTTCAGTTTCCGCTGAGGGCTATTGAACGGAGTCGTTCGAAGCCCACGTTACCAAAAACTCACGTCCCGTCCTTACAAGCTTGCTTAGGACGTTAATAACAATTCATTAAATAAAGAATTTTGATTTCAACCCAGCAATGAATAGTGAGTGTCTAAAAGTGGACAAAACATGACTTTGCCGTACCGGTAATGGACAACCCCTGCTTTGCATAACGGATCTAAGTTATAGTTGGTTTGGCCATTGAAATACTTGAAACAAAGAAATTTCGTAATACATAATAATGCGGAATAAAAAAAAATATTCGTTATTGTAATTTCATGAATATTAAACGAAAGCCTTTACCTTAATCACTTGCTTAACAGAATGCATGGAAGAGAAGGTGCGACCATGGACCTAACTTCAACATCATGTCAGAAATATCAGATGAAACCAATGACGAACGAATAATATTCAATGGAATCATAACATACTATATTAAATTTTCGCTCGTAGATGAAATATTTCCGCCCTTAAGATAATCCTATTTTAAAACTTTTCAAGTGTCCATTACTGATGCGTTTACCTTATTGGTTAGTTTCAATAAAATTTTGGATCTGATAGATCTGAATTAATTTTTCGTTCAAACTTTATTTAAAAAAATTCAATCATACATATAGGTTGTACTATTTGTTTGTTTGTTTGTTTGTTTGTTGTTGCACAATTTTCTCAATTGCCTTCTGTTAGCGAATATTTTATTTTATTTCCTTGTTTGAAATCTCTCGAAATACGTACATTTATTTAGTACATAAATAAATCCTTTACATGTTCTGTAATGACTTGATGTGCTTGGTATATGCTGCTTTTAATTAATAAAATACTTTTTTTTTTCAAGAAGAAAAATGTTATAAATTGCTGACCTGGAATAAACATGGAATTTGAAAATTAATATTCAGTAGACGCCCAGAAAATATTTATTTAAAATGCCGCTGTCTGTGAATTTTCATCTGTTAGTAATTTCTACTGACTCCACGATATTCTATATCAGTGACAAAATACAAAACTATTGCAATTTATTTCACTCTAAAAATTGACCTTCATCTTTATTCGCCTGTACCCTTCATTTATTTTTGCTATCTCTGCAGTTTCGAAATAATATGGCAACTTAGAAACTGAATTAATTAGGGTCAGTTCTACAATCGACCGCTAAACTTCTAGTCAGCGCTAAGTTGAGGCCAAGTCTGATTTTGGCCAATGAAAGTACGCAAAATGAGAGTTGGCCTCAACT
>JAGDQP010005588.1:0-20128 GCA_022664845.1 Lepisma saccharinum
TTTCGGAAGACATTTCGTTTATATATATATATATACCCGTTTTTTATTTTTAGTAGATATTTAAATTTATCGACATTACTAAGTTTGTCTAATTTACAATTTATATCAACATGTTCTTGTTAACACTAACCAAGTCAATATAGATGTTATGTGGGTGGAAGTACTGACTGAAAGTATGTTTAGAAAACTTGACACCTTCTGAAAACAGTCAGTGTTCAGTAACTCGTCTGGATTTTCAAATAATATTTTTATTTTTGATTTCGTAAAAGAATCCAACATCAAAAAGTAAGTAAAAGCTCCTTTTCACTCAGTGCTGTAATATACAGTCTATTGTTGAGGTAAACTCTTTAAATAACGTAATTTTGAACTCTACTATTTCTGTAGATATTCGGTTTGTAAATATTATATAATTACATATATGTTATTGTTATTATTTAAACTGTTCCTCACAAAATGCTACTGCCTTTAATTAAAGATTGAACTGTATTACCAATGTGAACTGGGACTTTGAAAAGCTCTGCATGACATGGTATCCTAGCAAAGTGCTTTAGAACTCAATAAGTCCAAGTGTAGTTTCTTACCGTTGTATGTGATAGAACTTCGGGGAATAGTTCCAACAGTATCAAATATTATCCGGCCTGAGCCACAATTGCCTGAAGGCCGTCTATAAATTCAAATAAAAAATAAACTAGTTAAAACTAACACATTGTCTAAAGTTTTCAAATTATTTTCCGTTCCAAATATTCTTTTCACACCATAAGTATCAATAGTCCAGTTCCACGAAGGCCCTTTTATCGTCCTAGAAAGAATTAGTGTATATTACGTAATAATTTTCTATAAAGATATTAAATAAAAAAAGCAAATACAGGTGTCACTAACTATTAGCAGTGTTTCGCATTGAAAAGAGCCTGGGCAAAGAGATTAATATCATCGCTGAATTTACAATACCTGCTATGTGCATTTAACAAATTTTTCAGGAGAGCAATAAATATTTTTTTAAAGTTACCTGTTATTTTTACTTACTTCGATATAAATGAATGTTAATTACCGTGAGTAATGGAAATATCTATTAGCAAATATAATCAATCAAATTTCACCTGGTAAAATAGTGAAAGTCTTATTTATCACATAACAGGAATTAGGAAACCAAGCACAGCAGATATTTTTTTCAATTTAAAACCATTGGATGAAATAATTTATACGTGGCTGTGATTTCAAAAGAAGGAGATTTTCTTCTTTCGAATGACACTAAAAACTCAATTTTGGGCTTTTAAGATATTACAAATTCAGCTCAGTTATGCGAATAACGTCTCTTCTATCAAAGAGAAGAAAATGTCATTTTCACAGTATAATCTTGCGATGTTCTTAACGGGCTTTTATCACCGTTCCATGTGTTTCATTCTTTTTACAGTCCACTGTTACAGTTACTGTAATGATCGTCTTCGTCTTTTTTTCACACTTATGTATCGGATTTCGTTACTCTTTTGTTTTGTTTTTTGCTTGCGGAGGACTTTCGATGCAGACTATTTTTATAGACAGGCTTTTCTCATAATTTTTATGAGATGCCGCTTTATCTTTATAATTTTTATTGGATGCTGGAAGAAGATGTGTTGGAAGATGATTGGTACATCTTCCCGCCAGGTAAAGTTTTAGCTTCCTGTTTGTAAAGATTTCTTCAAAATATGCCGTTAATATTCTTGGAAGTTTGTTTTAAGGGTTTGTTTATTATGTTCGTTTGGTTTAGAATTATTATTTGAGAAATTCTGGCAGTTTTAGTTGACAGAAGGGTCTGGTAGCCCTGTGTATTTTATATAGTGGATGTTCTTTGAAGTGCAAGGGTTATTGTGGATTTTGGGTCCAGTAAAAGAAAATAGATATGATAATGGAACTTCCATAGTAGGAAGTGCATATTGTACGAGTACAAAAAAAAACATAAAAAAATATGAAGTAGACACGGAATAAAGTTGGCTCATCAGGTAACTGTAATCCTGTATGTCTGTTAACGACATATTATGATGTCCGTTGTCTTCTGTTTAGCTGAGGAAGATCATTTCAAGTTCTTGCATGTTTGAATCGTCTCTTCAAGACACCATCTTTCTGAAGACCGTTTTTTTATTGCATGTTGAATGGAGCTGTAAAGTATTCTTACCGGTGTTGAAAGACAGACTATTAATTACAGAAATTTCTTTTCCAAATTTCTTGGTTACAATACTGTATAGCTACAGTGAGTAAATATGTTTAATTTGAAGAATTTTGTAATACTAAGTCAAACTGTTGAAGTGATGGGCTAAGTAGTACACGGCGGACATGAAACAGTTTTCACCCACGTAACACCTTGCATCATGGGGCTGCCAAATCTTAAGAACCAGTATCTTCCTTGTATTTATTTATTTAACGTTAAGAATTCAGATTATTTTTTACATGTAGATAATGTACTTTTACATTTACATTTTTCAATTTTATAAATTTTTGTTCGAGGCTAATTTAAGCTCACATTATCATTTGTGCTCCGTGTTTATATTTTCTTCCCGTTCCGTTTCAGTCATCGATTTACGAATTTCGTTTCTCGCTACTGTATCTTTAGTCAGTTAGGAGTCAGGGTTCCTACCTGTTTACGTTTAAGCAATGTATAGTCTTGTTGGGGTCATGAAATTTATTTGAAATTCAACTGTTAAATATATATTTTTCCAATTCGATTTATGTTGTATTAACTTTTACGTTGAATTGTCACATGATTCCAAGTTAAATATTCAAAGTGTCTACGCTTGATCTGACCCTAATGTGTAAGTTCATTTTCTAAATTATTTTTGAAATTTATCAGTTTAACAATAATTCATATTGAAAGAAGATGTTATCGAAAGAATGAAAAGTTTCAGTAGTTTTTGTTGATCTGTAAGGTTATATAATACTATACTTTTTTTTTCCAGATTCTTAAAGGCTTGTAATTAAATTTCTTTGTTTCCAAAAATCTGTACATTTACGTCGAATCACTTTCACTCTCTTATAAGCCACTTATAAGAGAGTGTTGTTATTTCTAAATTATAAATTTTGAACTATTTGCTAAATTATGTAACGAAACTTAACAAAAATTCAGCAAGATATAAAAGTGAGACTTTACAATGGACTTTTGAACTTCAACTTTACAATATACAGGAAGAATGAAATTTGTATAACCATGTTTTCTGCAGAGTCATTTATGTATAGTTGTCTAGCACATATTTGCTCTGTAAAGATTAAATTTTAATAACTATTGCAATAAATACAATAGAAGGGTCTACTGTTTAATTTTGACTACAGTAGTTATAGATGACATAAACTAAAGATTAATAACTGGTTGTTAATGCTATGAAATATTTCCATGATCTTGCTCTGAACAGATTCTAAAGGTTTCAGAATTTTATTGAACAATTCTTTATAAGCATTTCTTTGATTATGAAATTAGTACAAGTGATATATAATTGTCTTTCTTTTGGTCCGATTTTTGTTCCTTTCTTTTGCGCGTTAACGAAGTCTAGTGGATGCGATGAAATATTTTTATTTGTAAATGTGAATGTTTGTTACGTGATTGCGTGTATGGTTAATGGAGTACCAGGGTAAGCTTCCGTTCATGGTCTCCAACCATAATAGTGCTGAATGGCCACTCATAATTTCTACTTCCTGCTCTTCAAACTTGAATATTGGAAATAAGTTTTATCTCTGTGATTGATGTGTGTTGTTCACACTCTCCCTTTTCAAAACGTCCTTTTTTTCCTTCGTGGCAGCGTTCCTTTGAAGCTCTCGTGTAATATTTGGAAGGAATTCTTTCCTTCTCTTTCTTCCTTCAGATCGCATGTTTACTTCTGGGTTGTTTACTAGCGTTTTTATGGAATAGATACTACCCCTTTTTGTCCTCGAGCACAGGAGGTGTAGCGGCTGCACTGTCAAGTTTATTTTTGTTCTTTATTTTGTACATGTCCCTGGCTGTTGAATCTGCTCTTAGCATTTAGACCTCCTGTTAGTGAGGTAGCTATCCAGGTTCCAGTCCATGGGTCATTTTAGAGCTCCGCTTGGAGTATTCATAGGTTTTATGATACCGGTCTTGAATGTTTTCCTTTCCCTCTTTGGGAGAAACCCCTCTTTTCCTCTTTGGATGGTTACCCTGCACTGGGACGGTGATCCTAGTATGTTTGGCCTTGAGGTTCACTTGAGATGAACTAGCCGTAGTGACAGGTTGGCTCGTATGCTGTCTCTGTCTGGAGTCTGCTCTCTAATGGAAGTTAATGTTCCATTGAGTGCTGTGCTCACCTTGTTTTTCTTGTGGGTGTTTTATATTATTGGTAACCATGATACAGAACAGTTGATGTTGTGCTGTTTCTGTCCGGCGGCTGCTTAAAAGAGGGTGGTTTCACGTTTTCAAAATCTACTTTTGTATATTAAATAAAAAATTAAAAGTTGTATTCTATGGCTTTGTATTTGGACACAAAAATGGTTTTAAAAAACTGTTGTTTTTTTCTGTAGGGATTTTATTATATCTATTTCATTTTTTCTCAAATATAAATTTTCTTTATTCGAAACAATAAGAGAAGTGCAAATTCACTAACTTCACTTGGCGAGCTGCTACTGGTTGAAGTTAGGAACATTTAATTATTATTATCAAGGCGAAAGTGTAGTAGTTTCCTATCCACGAATGTTATTTAATGGTTTTACGAATTGCCCATTAACATATAAATATTGAATTTATATTAATGTTTAGTGTGATGTATCGAATACGATTAAATATTATAGCCTCATAAAATAATTAATAAAGTATTTGATTATAACTATTACTATTAAATTGCGAGACGACAGAGTAGAGTAATTTGTCATAATGTAAAGTTGGAAAGGGTAAAGGGACGTTAGGAGAGAGAAATGAAGATAAGGAACGGGGCAGGAGCTCTAGAATACATGGGCCTAGGGTTCCTAGACTCATAAATACAACCCTGTTGCCACCACATTCATTTAACTTTGTGTTATAATACGTCATTCTAAAAATAAAAGAAGACAAGGAAGGAGTAACATTGAATGTTTTAAAACAACTGTTCGTATACGCGGATGATGTAGATTTATTAGGGAACAATGCACATGTACTACAAAGTAGCACCGATGTCTTAGTAGAAACTTACGATGACGTAGATCTATAGGTGAACGTAGAGAAAACAAAATAGTTGATAAGAAACGGAAACACAGAGGATGAAGGAAATAGATACGTAACAATTAAGAATAAGATCATAGAGAAAGTAGATAAGTTTAAATATTTGCGAACATATGTAAGTAGCATGATAAAGATAATAGTTATCATCAAATATATTATAAAGTTTCATCATCAAATTATTTGAGTAAATTTTTAGCTTAATAATTGATTTCCTAGATCCTTTCATTCATCATAAATTATTTCGATAATCATAACTTATTTCATTAAACGTAAATTATTTAATTCATCATAAATTATTCCTCATAAATGATTTCATATAAAAAATTATTTAATAACAATTCGTTTCATTAATTTCATAATAATTTATTTTACTTTCATTATTAACAATTCTTTCATTTTCGTTGATTTCATTAATCATTAAGTTAGGTAATTTCATGGGGTTCGTTTTCGTCATATCTTCTGCCCAGACATTAGTTTTTCTCCGGCTCGACGTCGTAACTCAAAAACATTTACGAAGGCTATCCTTACGTTTATAAATGAGATTAGACGCTTGCACCCAGTGGTTCTCAGCCTTTTGAAAATTTCTTTCTTCCAAACTCTTTACACATTTCTTCTGCCAAACCTTCGTAATTGGTATTTCCTTTTCGTTGTCTTTTCTCAAATGGTTCTTCTTCTTCCTTTTCGTTTACAGTCGTTCCTTCCGGTTTCTTGGATATTTCTGCCAAATCTTGATGTTTCATTTTAACATTACTATCTTTGATGATTTCAGAAAATAGTTTTAGATAGAGTTCTAGATCCTTCATTACCTAACTTTACATTGGATGGAGATAGACCTTTTTTACTGGTGGCTTCTTTGCTTATCAATTTGATATCACCATTTTCGCCATTTTCCTCAATTTAGTGAGTATGGTGCTCATTTACAATGATTCATTTCTTTCATAGGAGACTCTTGTATCCTGATTCTTAAAGAAACATAATTGTCGACAATCATTTTGACTCTGGTAATAGATACTTGCATCTTCTACTTTGTTAGGAACGCTATTACGAACTGGATTCAAAACAACGCTAGTAGGCAAAGAAACACAAATATTTTTGGCCATTTGCTTTATTGCTACTCAACGAACATTCTCTCCTTTCTTTCTTTCTTTCAGCGGTCAGTTTGGCTTCACACTTCTTCTCCATCTACAAGCTACTCTAATCGTTATCGCCTGTTCTTTCTTGAATCTGAAGAACTTTTGAGGTAATACGATTCTTCTGCCACATTTCTTCTAGTTCCGAACCATTTCTTTTACTTTTTAGAATCGGTTGTTTTAGTTCCATTGTAAGTTTGTTTGCATTATCTGACTTTGAAAGAGGATCCTCTAACATTCCATTATTTCATACTACAATGCCTCCTTTACTTAGTAATGGATCGTGTTGGCTTACGGAATAAGTACATACTTCTTTCCTTACTCTATCAGAATATGATTCATCAATAATTTCAGTATCAACTTCAGTTTCTTGCTGTTTACACTTTTCTTGTAATTTCCTTCTAAATTCTTCACCGCTTTGCTTAATTGCGCTATCCTATTGTATCGATGATCTGATAACTTATCTTTCACGTATTTAGGAACTGTATGGAAAATTAAAGACGATATTCTTTGCTCTGTTAATATATCATCAATAATTCTCAGATCTTTCAGCATATATTGTGTGTGTTTATAATAGTTTTTGATCTAATAACATTTAATGGTTGTGCTTTCATACTCTTTTCAGCTGGTTTCTGTTGCTTTACACTTCGACTGGGTGGCACAATTTCCAGGTGTACCATTATCTGTTTTGCTAGACGCACTTCTAATAGTTTCGATTGTATTGACTTCACCCATGTAATTCCATGAGCAATTTGGTATATTGCATAGTTACAGATTGCTCATTCAGCTGTTCACTGATTTAAGACCTTGATGTTAAGAATTGTTTTCTTTAATTGTCGAAGTATCTTGCTATCTGCTTTCCAGAATTTCTTGACATTCCTTTTCAACCGCGGCAATATTGGTTTCTAGGATTTTGATGTATTTACCTTGTTTTTCATATTTGGTTTTGATATCTGTGATATCTTTGGTTAATGTTTGGTATTCGCGCTTTATGGTATTATCATGATATTGTTTGAAAAATGTCACACATGTCCCATAAAATTGGTTTCCTGTTTACTTTGCCTCTAGTTTTTCTTCGTCTTCTTCGCTTTCGTTTTGGGAATCTATCAATGGCCTTTTCCAAAATTCTTGCACAAATTCCATAATGCTTTGTTCAGATCTTCCTTTTAAAGTATTTATTTCTGATTGGTATTTCGCTGTTGGTATTTCCAAATTTCGTTGGATTCATTCTCGTCTCTATCAGCCAAATCGGGGATAGAATGTTTCTGCTCCATTTATATTCTGAATATCGAGTCATCTCGCTAGATCGCCACTTGTAATGGAAATGCAGTTTCTTCATAGTAAACGTCCTCTGATAAACTTCCCAGTTGAGCTTAAAATAAACTGTTAACAAGTCTCCGGTTAGCATGATTGTCTTCCATTCCATTACGCAGTTAATGAATTACTCGAATACCAAGTACTTGTAAATTATGCCAAGGTGCCCCTAGACAATTCAAGGGCTTATCTCCTGCCATCTCTTGCTAGATTTTACAAATTCTTGTAGCATTGGCTCCATCTTCTCCGTATATCAAATACTCGTCTAGCTTGAAATGTCCTAAAAAATCTGAACTCTCAGAAAGCGATTTGTTCCACCTACTAAAAGGTGTAGACTTGAATCGAGTACAATGTTTAGGATTATACTTCAAATGCTGTCCTTCAACCATTGCATATTTTGAATACTACTTCAATTCTGAAAATCTCTTTCACAATATTTTTACTGTTGTCAAGAACTTGTGGCTTCCGCAACTGAGCTTCACGTTAATACACATGACTATCCACAACCAATAAATGCTCCCTGTTGATGAAAGACAACTCCATCAAGAGTAACCGATTGTTTCACAACATGATCAAGAAACATACTTCTTTCCACAGTCCTCTTGACTATTCTACCACAGCTTATTTTCTCAGTTTATATTCTCCTTACAAATTCAGCCACAGCCATAAGCCGTAGGTAGCTGTCACCATAGCCACCTTCTTCCACTTTATTCCTCTGCGTTCTTCTGCTTCTGCTACTTCTTCCTCCTGGGTTACTTCCCCTTCTTCCTCGTCTTTCTTTTCGGTTACTTCCTCTTCTTTCTTTTGGGTTACTTTCTCCTCTTCCATCCTGTTAGGGTTTAAATCTATCTTTTCTTGCTCAGTTATTCTTCCGCTCTTAAGTAGGTGATAATATAATTCTGTGTTCAAGTATCTTAAGTCACTTTTCAGGCTCTGTAACTCTTCCCTCTTCAGTTTCTCTGTCTCCAGATTATCTAATGCTCGAGGAGTAGGACGAGTCATTTTCGGGGGATGCTGTTGAGGGGACCTTCTCGTCAGGTCAACGGACTGAATTTCTGACTCGAGCTGCTGTATTGTGTTCTCCATAATACGATGGGAAAACTCCCTGACGCCAATGTTGTTCTTCAACTCAGCAATGTCCTGCCTCAACCTTTTTTCGTAGGCATCAGGTTCCCGACTGCCTTGGCTGGTGGAAGGCAACGAGCCGTCATTATTACAATCCTTGTTCATAGAGTCCCCTGGAACAGCCCCCCGCCGGAGATCCGAATGGGGGGCTATTTTACCTCCGGATGATTTTGCCCCAGAAGACTCCAGAAGACTCCTCCACTCAGCGATCACAGTTAAAGGGTTTTATAAGGGACCGGCGACGGACCTCCTTCCCTTTAACTCACACTGGTCTCTTAGGTCTTTAGGAAAGATTTAAGTAATAGAATAAACAAGAAATTTTAGAAAGGAATAGAAAGAAAATAGATTTTAAAATTTAATTTTTAACAATGCATCTGGTAAGGTCTTTGGCGGGTCACCAGGATGCATAAATTCTCAAAGGATAGAAGCAGTCTTATGCCCAAAGAGTTAAGCCTGCAGAAATTCAGACTTTTGCAGAGGGAGACTCGTTCATATTTGCCCTGAGACTATACTTGGAAGAATAGTAGTAACTGGCTGCTGATGGAGAAGATTAAAAAGAAACTCAGTTGGACGCCGATGAGGCGTAATGAGGATGGAGTGAAGAGAGATGAGAGAAGAAGACAATAAAGAATAATTAAGACATTGTCTTTAGAGATAAAAAACTAAGAAATGCAGATAAATCCCCCTCCCATGTGAAAGGGATGCTGATTCTTTTGTTGCATAGTGACGGAGTAGTACATAATGAATTTCTGTCTCTGGGTCGAACTGTGACTAGAGATTTTTACAGGGATATCCAACAGGGATGTTGTTCGTTGAAGCGTTCACCTCTGGACAGTTCCCATCACAATAATGCTCCATGTAATGTTCCAACACAGGTCTTAGACTTCTTAGCAGATATAAACTTTCCTGTGATCTCTCACGGATAGCATAAGGTGAGTGAATTTAATATTTAAAATGTCATTGATTTTAAATCTTATTTTCCAAAATTTAGTTTCTGTGTAAAAGTATTCCATGTTCACACTTTGCTGGTTGAAATACCACAAAAATTTTAGAATTGTAAAGTGAATTCTTGCTAGAATATGCCGTGGTTCTTTTTAGTTCTTGTAACTATTCGGCACAATTGGGTGTAAACAGAGTAAGCACTGTCTCACTTGATTGCCTATATGGACTTAAGTCCTTCTTACAGTATTATCTTCAAATCTGACCTTAAGAAAATTAATAGGAAAAACTATTTTGGGTAACATTACTACTGCTACTTTTTACGATTTGAATATGTTCAATATTTCTCGACTCCTGGAAGCTTCCACATTTGTATCACACATCATATACTGTCTTGAACGAGATCAAAGAAGTAATTCAGATTTTATGAGAAGAAAATGCATCTCTTAGTTTTCTTCAACTTCCTTCTTAAACACATTCTTTATGAAGATCATGCCCGACTGAACAATGAACATCTCTGATTTCTTATCAAATATTTCAGAGATCTGAAGTCTAATCTTTTCTGTGATTTGCAAATCTCTCTTTGGATTTCTGGAGAAAGAAGTGATTTTCCAATCAGTTATATCTTATCATCCCGTCACTCGAGTTTCCTGTGTTTACCAGTTCTTTTTTTTTTAGAAAAGATACCTCAACGCTATATAAATCGACAAGAGAAGTACAGATAGCTTTGGACAACAAGATTTATCGTATAACTGACTTCTCTTATGTCAGAAATTAATATATTGAAACATCGTATAAATCGCCAACTCCATGGAACTCATAATAATACTATTTTACTTCAATTCCTGTTTCCTATAATCATGAGGAGAACCCAAACAATGAACACTTCTTTCATGCTTCATTGTAGAATTCCATTCTCACTGCAAGGAACATGGCAACGAATATATAAAAACCGTCACCTCCATGGAAATTACTCTATATTTTGTAAATGGAATAAATAAATAATACAGTACTAATCTCTGAGCACCTTCAAAATGTACCCAAAATGCATCCAAGATTCCTCCAAAGTAACATCTTTACAATTTTAAGTAGTTTATTCTTTTACTATCCAAAAAAGCCCTATTTCTGGCGAGTGACCCATACAGATTCATACATTCTATTTGTTTATGCTTTATGAACAATATAGATCTGAGTGTCCAGTGCCAGAAGGGTTTTAATGAACAAACCAGGGACTAATGGATAATGTCCGAGGAACAAATCTGAATATGCGAATGGATAATTCCAAGATAGATAATTTGAGCGATTTTAGAAGATAATTTAGTTTCAGCTATCGATGGAAAGAGATTGCAACTTGAAAACTAACTATTCACCACTGTTTACGACGAAATATTCACATTCTGTTTGAACTTCGGTTCAGTTCACGAAATGTTCCTATAGTCCATCATATAGGAAGGGTATAGAGTACCTATCTCCGTAATACACATAAGAGACGTTAGTACCTATTTCTACTGCATACCAACTAATATGAATCTTTTTAAAGTTTTGCCACTACATTTTAAGCATGTAAGAAAATGGTTCTTTATGTAACAGTTCTGGAAGGATATTGGTATTGTACTCTTAATACCATATCGTATTTTCTGATTTTGATGCGTAGAACTAGTAAATAATAGTTTTAACCATCGAAATATATATATTTAATTTAGAATTATCTAGCTGAAAAAGAGAAAATATTGGTCACGATTATTGGCGGGAAATTGAACCTGTTAGATGTTCTACAAATTTAGGTTCTATTCCGGATTATGGTAGGCACGGTTCTTTTAATGAATATTTTCATCAGTTAATATCTTAATTTTTTAGAAGTTATAATTTCTGATTTTACAGGTAAGTTACCGTTATTTTAGATTACGTTATGCTATTATTAGAACTCGAAACATGTCATACTTTTCCTGAAGGTTTTAAAAATTCTTGACTGTACCAAAAACTTAATTTACTCCAAACTGAAGCAAGTAACTTCATTTTTCATTTTGCATCATCCTTTTTTTAAATTTTTTGTCGTTTTGGGGGTTTATTGGTAAATTATTTTTTAGGACACTTTTTGATCATTTTCTAAAAAAAAATACTCTTATTTTCAACATTTTCGCCTTTTGTGTAATTGCTTACGTGTTTCACACAAGTAACACGTAAAAAACCAAAGAAAGAACGCTTTGAATTGATAATAACTCAGGTTGGAACAAAGAGATACCATAGCAGGCGTCAGTTTATGTCACTGAAGAGGTGAAGGAAGAAATTGTAAATTACTCTGCCCTTTGTTCTGGAATGTCACTTGTTTCTTTTCCCTACTCCATAAATATTTAGAAACAATTGAGGAACGGGCCGCAAAGAAGTCGATCGAAATACACAGAACAGAACTCTTGCAAGGAATGGAAATCATAAAAAACAAAATTATTTTCTTTCCTCCACTCTCGGTAGTGAAAGAAAACATTATTTTTTCCCTTGTCTTACAAAAGCCATATTGCCAAATTCCCTTCCAGCCTAAAAGTATGTAAGTTTTCTTGCAACCAGCCCGATCCCCGTAGTATACACCAATTAAATAATTTTCACCACTAGTTCGCAAGAGATGTATTTTATTCTAAACCAAAGTAGACCATATGCAGGGATTCCGTCATGGTTTTTCAGTTTGGTGGGGTGTAATGTCAAACTTTGGAGGGTGAAAGTGAAGTTTTTGCACGGTTTCTACGGATTTTTGACTATAGAAAATTTAAAGTTGGAGGTGGTCGAGAATTTGGGAGGGGGCTGGCAGAATCACCTACCATATGGAACTGGATCAGGGCTGTGGTCGAAGGTATGTGATAAAATTTATAAAAAAGTGATAGATGACATGCACATTATTACGGATATTTTTTATAAATTCCTATACAGAACAATTGCCATTAGGAATAGCGAGATCTAAATATTTAATTACAGAATAGTAAAATAATGTTGCTTAATTTTTAAATAATTTAGATATAATCACAACATAAAGTTAAAATTAGATAACTTATCTTTTGAGATCCTCAGCACGGCATCCCAGAAATGTATTCCAGTGGATATCAAGGTTGCATGGAAACCACAAGGTTAAATTTCAACAATGGAAATAGACTACTACCATTGTCCACAAACATACATACATAATACAAACATAATTTTGTTGTTAATTGTTGGATACGTATAGACGTGTTTTAGTTCGGCTCCGCGAATTTATTAGTTTTTAATAGTATAATTGTGATTTATTGGTGTATGTGTTTCCATTCTTGACTTTCTACATTCCCTGAGGTGTTTGGTGATACTTCATAGCAAGATAGCTAAAGTATTATTAGGTAGGCCCTTAACGTTACGCGCGCTGATGTTCAACAGCGGACTCGCCTTCAATGACGTCACGGTTTGGACACCTCTGTGTAGTTTCTCTGGCTGCGTGAGTTAACACGCAGGAGAGATTATCACAGAGCGCTTTTCTATGAACTTAAACAAATTTATTTCGTATATATATATATTATATTTTATTGTGTGTGTATAAATTGTACAATGTACATATGTGCTTAAATGATGAATAATAATAACAAATGTGCGATTGAAAACTGTAAAAATACAGAACTTAACAATAAAGACGTTAGACGTAAGGTTTTTTCTAAAGATAAAAATGCGAGGAAGGATTAGATTTTGGTATGCAAAAGAAAGGACAAATTCAACGCAAATAGCTCTAAAATTTATTGCGTGCACTTCCTTCCAGAGAACTATGCAAGAGATACGGTCTGTCATTAAATTGGCCTTTAAGGAAAAGTTACGAGCAGGTGTCCCTTTATATATGAATAATTTTAACTGGCATTGATACCGTCCAACTTTTAGAAGCGAAACTGCAAATAAGATATGACTGTACTACCAACCATTTAGAAAAATATTTAGTACAGGATCGTTTGTTTTGCGTATTTTGTCATTTCAAATATATACAAAAGAAATATATTTAAATATGAATTTTATTATATGTATAAGCAGAGTGATAATAAGTGGAGCTTGGAGCTATGATAGTTTGCTCGTTCTGCAATTGGGAAGATCTGGATTGTAATCTTTGAACCGCCCGTCCTAAAAAAAAAAGTTTTCCTGACCTACAAGTAGGCCTAAATGTCGGGATGGTACTTTATCTCCACGGCCGCTTCCATAATCTACCCCTTGGATTTATAATAATAAATTTTAAAATCGTATAAATATATTTCTTCAACAACTTTATATTGCAGACATAGCAACTCTCACGCAAAATACGTGAGCAACTAAAACATGCGTGAGATATTCTGTGGTTTTGAAGATTCTGTGGTCTGTGTTCTGTGGTTTAACGTTTGTGTTGTAACTCTTTAGTATCTTGCTTAGTTTCTCAATAAACTCCCGCATTTCCTCCCTTCCAAATTGGCAACTCTCCCGCCTTCGAACTTCTCTAGATTGATGTGTCTGATATTGTCCAATAAGCTCACATACGTCGGTTCAAACATGCCACAGTTTCTGGTCGTGTTGTGTATTGTAGCTGAGAAAAAGTAAGATTGAAAAAATATGTATATAATTCTTTCCTCTCCGAAAGAAAATGAGGATATAAACCATCATTTTCTTGTACCGGTATGTTATTAATTACATTATTGGCAATATTTCGAGAATGTACACTATACATGGACATACATTTTATTTTATGCTGAGGTAGGTGTACATTTTTTATCCCGATACGCTTTCACATCGATGACCGAAGTAGTCGCAAAACCAAAGGAGTTAGGCCAGCGCTTCTAAAGTCGAGAGTTCGAATCCCACCTTGAACATGTATGTTTATGGATTTTAATAAGCATTGCACTCGTATAATAGTGACTGGCAGAAGTTGAAAGTTACTAAAATGGCCCACACATGCAATTATGACGCTTCAGCATAAGTATAACTCGAAGGATATGTCTTTCTGCGTTTCTCATTTCACTATAATAATAATTATTATTAAAATTCTAGGAATAACAATTATTTATTTTTATTTTTTATTTTTTCGAATACAGTCCAAAAGTAATTATATATGGTTACAAACAACAAACTTAAAGGATGAAAAAGTAAATAAGGAAAGAAGATGCAGTGGTCAAAACGAAAGTACCATTCCGGCAGTTGCTTTGAAACACTGATGAAGAAAAAAGAAAATTCGCACGTAGGATGGTCTGTCCCGAATTTCGATTGGATAGATCCGCTTTTGGTATCAGCACATTACCATGGCTCCACGGTGTTCGCTTCATTATAATAATAATGTATGTATTTATTTACATGCTATTAACAGCTTGATAAGCTAATACAGAACGGTACGAAAACATAAAATTACAGGAAAGAATAAATAATAATAATGTACTTTCGTTAAAATTATGACTGTTTTAAAAAATAAAACAAATACGAGTGAAATATAGCAAGGAAGATAAATGTCAGTAATATGTCTCAAATACTAATTCATTGATTCAGGACCCAAATGTTGTTCAGTGACACGTTAACATTATTTTAGTTACTGTTATCTTGTACAAAGATTGGGTTTAACTAGTTAAAAGATCATTTCTTTAAGTTTTGCTCACGAGATGTCAGGCATGCGGTGCGTATCATTAATTGTAAATGTTTTCATAATTATTTGTTCAAATTTAAGCTTTTGTTCGTATTTATATTTACATAAATTTCATTTTAGTATTCTTCCAAAGTAATCGTTCCTTATTACTACCGTTAATAAAGACAAAAATTAGATTCCACATAGTAAGTTGAGGCAGAATAGTTGCAGGGAAAGGAGACTGTCCCCTAGAGTCCAAACGATGACGTAACTCGCGCCTCAACCAATGGGCACTGTTCTCCTCGTAACACTCGTAAGGGTTCCCCCTGACTTCGTAGTTCAGAGACGCTGGTCGGCGCTAGAAATTTGTTTGGTGTCATGTTGACTCCGTTCCATCTTTCAGAGCGTTTCTATGTAGTGCGAGTTGTTTTCTTCTGGTGTGGTGTCTTGCCCTACATGAATGATCTGTTAATCGACATGGATTCACTCCTATTGGGTGCGAGTTTGTTCACTTGATGTTTTGTGTCATGTTGAAGAAAGGAAATTTCAATTATTGTTCGTTAAAGATTTTCAATTCTTCAACAATAGCAATATCTACCAAGTTTAAACATAAATTATTTAACAATGAAATAACAATGAATAATCAAGTCCATCAT
Source organism: Lepisma saccharinum (assembly GCA_022664845.1). Classification (NCBI taxonomy): domain Eukaryota; kingdom Metazoa; phylum Arthropoda; class Insecta; order Zygentoma; family Lepismatidae; genus Lepisma; species Lepisma saccharinum. The sequence goes on from JAGDQP010005588.1 coordinate 15,907, forward strand.
ATGTAATGCACTTCTGCTGGAGTCAGTTTTAATTCCAGGGATTATTTCTGCTCAAAATGTAATAAATCTTTTCTCAATTCTAAAGGACTAATGATACACAACGGTAAATGTCATAATGACCAGGGGCTGTTCATCTCAACTTCGGATCCCGCTCGTGTCCCTTCGGAAACCACGCCTGCTCTACGTCACAGGCGGATAGCGCATAGGAAATTTCTTAAGAAGTGGTGACAAATAATTTATTGTGGCCTTTTTAATAGGAATTTTTTTATAAAACAGAAGACTGTTATAATCTACGCTATATTGCCTACAATACGAGACAGATTTGGTTTAAATAGCTACAGTACTTTCAGAGCTACGGCCTGTTATTTGATTTCGATAATCAAATTTTTATCTTTAAATAATTTATTATGGCTGTTTGTATGGGAATTTCTTGATATAATAAGGAATAAGTGTATATAAATTCAGTAGCCTTGCTACATATATCTATATAAGGAAAAAATGCGGTATAGAAGATAAATTTTTGCTTGTAAAGAAATTTCCACTCCTTTCAAAATTCCTAGTGTCGTATGTTTTCCTTGTACGGACAAGATTATTTTGATTACAGTAAACCTACCAGACATCACTATGAAATGTGATGCTTTAGAAATAACCTTTCAGTAGTTACTTCAGACTTTCTTTTTACTCAAAGCGATGTGAGTAAAAAAAATAATAAAAAAATACTTTTTAAGATATACTTTTTTAAAAACAATATGTACCTATTAAAAAGTAAAAAATATTTTTTATGCATGACTAAAAAGAAAAGCATATACAGTCGCTCTCATATACAGTTACTTTATAAGTTATTGAATTCGCGCGCCATGCTTTTTTTTTAGTCATTCACAAACAAAATTATTTTTCACTTTTTAGTATGCATTGTATAAGAAAAGTATGTCTTTATTTTTTAGTTATTTCTGTGTTCGTATAGTTTTTCTCAAGCTAATGTTTCCTGACCCAAATCCTAAAGCGTTCTGCAACCAGTGAAACGGCAGATCGTTGAAGGTTAGTATTTATTTTAGGCTAAAGAAGTCCATATTAAAAAGAAATATTGTAATATGCTTTTAAAATATAAAACTATATGAATGTAACAATAGAATATTGTATTGTCGCCCGACGTACGTCGCTGTGCAAATTTCATCATTGCGTGACGTCGGGAAATAAGTTAAATTAACGTTCCAATTAACGTTCCAGGACACCACGAACCATTGTGAACTAAAGAAAAAAGAATGTAAAAATCTTGTATTTTTACATTTCCAACATGTTATACTAGCAGAGAAATCAGCGAGACCTTGTTGTCAGTATTATAAACAAAAGAAAGCATTGGTATAAACTTCACGAAAAATTCGGGAAATGGAATAAAAAAATAAATACTCCTGAAGAACGGCGCAGAAACTTGATGAAATTAAATTTACTATTAAAAATTTTGAACCAGCTACATTTTTTTACACGATGTTTCTTTAACACTCTGAAGATTGGATAAAAATATCGTCAGATTTCCCTATGATACTTGAAACCGTTTCCTTGTGATTATACGGTGCTCGGGTTCACTTTGCTGTCTGTTCAGAAAGCTCTTCCCTTATTGGCATGTTACTTCATACCTAAAACAAAGCCTCAGAGGATTAGGTGAATGCCGCATGAGTGTGTGAAGTCCGTTAAGGAAATAAATGAGAACATTAAATTTTATAACATGTTCTTATTCACAAAAAAAATTAAAAAACACGTTTTAAAGACATACTTTTCTTAATCAATTCGTAAAGTAAAAAAAAAAAAACTTTTAAAGGCATACTTTTTAAAACAATTCGTACTAAAAATAAAAAAAATAAAACTTTTTTATGACATAGTTTTCTCACACAATTCGTACTAGAAAGTAAGAAAAAGATGTTTATGTATGACTAAAAATAAAAGCACAAGGCATGAGGCTCTTATATACAGTCACATTATAAATTCTTCAATTGGTGCGCTCCATGTACTTTTCTTTTTAGTCATGAATAAAGAAAATTAGTATTGTTTTTTTTTTGTACGAACTGTTTAAGAAAAGTAGGTCTTTAAAAGTTTTTATTATTTTTTACGCAACTCCTAAAGTTGTTTAAACCAGTCAAACGCCAAATCGTTGCAGGCCTGTACTTATGCGTAGTATCAAAATAATATATACATGCTTTAAAATATACAAATATATAGAACTATATGAAAATAACAATGGAATATTATATTGTCACCGAAAATGCGTCTCTGCGCAAAATTTCATTATTGTATGACGTCGGGAAATGAGTTAAATTAACGTTGCACGATTTGAGGACACCATGAATCATTGTGAACTAAAGAAAATAATTTAATAAAAAGTATATTTCTTTCTGTCTAATCCTCTAAGATATAAGCGCTTCCAAGCACTATCCGGTCTTAAATGCTTCCAGGCACTATATCTTTGATTCTGAAGTGTAGAGTTTGTTCACCTGTCTCTCAACAACCAACTATTATGTCAATTAACACAGAGAAGTTTTCTTTCGTATTTTTGATATTTGAATCTTTCCGCTTCTTATTTAATTCATATTTGTGAGTATTATGTCCTCTTGAATGGGCTTCGCCTTATGTATGTGTATTCCCATTGACTAAGTGTCCTTACAGAAATATCATAAAGAGATGATTTGTTTCCTCCGTGCTTGTAATTAAAAAAATTGGGGCATTTTCCCTAACTTATTTGTTTTGTAGTACATATTTTTATTAAGATTTGTGTATTAAGCTGTCTCTTTAGTCAAATCTGTTTGTTAGTTGCAGAAATTCTGCGTTGCTATGTTTAGCTTCGAGTGTTTGAATCTTGATGTACACCGCTGATGGTATACTGGCTTGGCAGTCATTTCCAAGGGGCTATTGGTTTTAGAAAAAGTAAGTTTAGTATATTGGGTTTGTTGCAAAAGTTTGCTACTGCTCATTTTCATCTCCCAAAAATATATATATGATTCCATTTTATAATCTTTCAGATGCGCACTTGTGCTCTTGTACCAATTTGTTTTGCATTATTTTGTGATTGTTTTTTGTTTTATACTTTGGACTCGGTTTGATGTTCGTTAACGAGTAGTTGAGTATTTGAGTGCTTGTAAATAAGCAGCAGTGTAGTCTACAGTAGTGGTTCATAATGTGTGTTCTAGCTGTAATATGTATTTTTTTTCTGTAATATGTTCGGCATTGGTGATAGTGGACCTCTCTCTTTGACGTTTTTCAGAAGTTCAGTTCCGGGAAAGGAACAGACTTTGGTGTTATTTATGCTCCAGAACCAGGGTCTCTGCCATGATTTTCAATTTAGGGGTGTAAAGTCAAAATTGGGAGGGTGCAAAGAAGTTTTGTACGTTTTCTATCGATTTTTACAGGGGAAAAAATGAGGGTTGCTGTTGTCGAGACTTTTGGGTGTAACTCCCCACTGGGGCAGGGTCTGGCGGAATTACTGTCCATGACACGGAAACCTAGTCGTAAAGTATCATATACAGAGCGGTATTGTTATATTCTTTGTAATTGTTGATCATTTGCGTTTTGTTTGTGACATTGAAGTTTTCGAGAATATTCCTCGAAAAACGCATGATTTCTTAAGATTCAGTGGGTTGAATTGTGCTTGTATCATTTTGTGTGAAATATAACCACAGAAATTGTATAGAAATTGGTAAACCTGTTTTCTTTTCTTGTCTATTGTTAATGTTTCGATTAAGTGGCAGGTTCTTTCATGTTAGTTTATGCTTTTACGTTTACTATGTGTTTCATGAGGCAGAGTGACATTCTTTTTAATAAATATTTTTAAAAACGTATCTTCTTATAAGTATGTTTTTTAAAACATATTTGTCTTGTTACTGCCAAAAATAAAATCCTGATGCGAACATTTTTTACTGCAGCAATGAACTTGTGAGTTGCATAGACCATAAAATAAGAAATTTGTATAATAAGGAGTTGAGCAGCCCTCAAGATTGTTAAACTTCCCCTCTAATTTCAGGGTGAGTTGGCCAAGTTCCTGTGGGGTTGTCTATTTTTTGTCCCAGGATGGAATCGACTTAGTGTTCCCAGAGTTTTTGCAAGGTTCATTGCGCTTTTTATTGAACAAAGAAGTTAGTAATAGAGGAAGGCTGCAAAACTATTTGAAGTGTATACTTCAAAGTGTGTATATATATATATATATATATATATATATATATATATATATATATAT
>JAGDQP010005588.1:20138-34064 GCA_022664845.1 Lepisma saccharinum
ATATATATATATATATATATATATATATATATATATATATATATATAACTATACTAATTTCAGGTGGCAGTCAGATCACAGTTTTATTTCATTGTGCAACAACAAGTTTATATAAAATTTCGAATCTTAGATAATAATATTGTTCTTCGATCAATTATAGAATTTTATTTAATATTAATACCCAGATAACATTCCTTTATTTCTCTAAAGCCAAATCGACCACTACATTGAGTAATTACATCCTTCACTTTTGAAACAACCTGTACACTCGCAACACATGAAGCAGTATTTGTACTTGTCTGTACAGCTGTTACCGATATCAATTTATCTTTATTCTGTTTCAATTGAGCTAAATTGTTTTTCTTTAGAAGTTCCAACTTTAACTTCAATTCTCGAAACTCTGTACTCAAAGTTTCAAGTGCCACATAAACTTTTTCCCTGAATAAGGTGTTATTCTGAACAACAGTACTGATTTCATTTGATATATATTTAGTTAAATAATTGATATAATTCACATTATCAAAATCCGCATTATTCGAAGATAGGAACATTCTCGGAAACCAACCAGGAAACAAAATGTTAAATCCTTCTCGTCCTAATCGAAATACTCATTCACCATAATTAAATTTAAAGTTACTTCATTAAGCTCTACCAGCTTTTCCCGCCACTTAATTAATTTTCCATTTAGTAATCGTAAGGCTTCTAACCGTTCATTTGCCTGTACATACAAACCCAGAATGTTAGCTTAGTTGAAATTAGATTATACCTAGATCCTGTATCAATATACGTCATAACTTCCTGTTCCCCTATATGCGCTAATCAATTAGGTACAGAATTTAAACCAATGCTTGACTTACAATTGATGCTAGTATCTGTTATTAGCAAAATATCATCAATTTGTAAGGTATTTATATCTGCTGACGGAATACTCTCTTCATGCACTGCATTTACCTTAGTCTTACCAAAAGGTTGAGATATTCTTTAGCCAAACCTACTACACGAATTACCATGATGTCCTTTCACTCCGTAAGATCTACATATTGCATTAAATCCAGGACAAGATGACAGGAACCAATTTGATGTTTCGATAAACATCTCCAACATACTTTAGAAGTAATTTGCATTTTATTTTTATCTCTGTATTTCGAGAATCTTGCTTGATAATAGGACTGACAGAAAAACGATAAATATAATATTTTCAGTTTGACCTGAATCTTTTTTTCAAAATCAAAACATCTCTTTCTGCTTGTTCCGTACCTAAAGCAATTGTAATTGCCTTATTTAGTTTAAGCTCATATTCACAAAGCAAATTTTTACTTGCTATTTCATCGGCATTTCCAAAAACAAGTTAGTCCCTGATCGTTACTTCAGTAAATGTGCCACAATTGCATAATGAAGCCTGAAGTTTCAATTTTTTAATATATTCACTTTCTGACTGAGCTTGATCCTGACACAAATGATGAAATTGAATTCTGGCTATGATTTCATTAAATTGTTTCCCGAATAACTTTAGTAGCATAGATTTTAATTATGTATAATATTTATCACTAACAGCCAAAGGTGAGCATTACTGATTAATGACTCATATGCCTTAGTGCCTATTACAAATAGTAAAGTGCAGGCCATTTTCGCTGGAGGAATATCATTTGCTTGACAGAAGGATTGAAACCTGCCAAGGTACATTTTTATATTTCCTTGATCTAATTTGAACGATGTGCCAAATATGCTTTTTTCTTTTTTAAAAATGATGAATATATATTATTTAGAATATAGAGTAAGTAATGTGCTACAAGATTCAAATATGTAGTGTCTTTATACTTTCCAAAGCAGTCCCAGATACAATTAACTATAAATAAAATCTGACTGATCTGATACCGAAACAACTGAACCTACACACAGAGATTCGGTCAATATACTCTTTATTATATGCATCTGTAGAACAAATAGATCTGCCGAACTTTAAACCACACATGCATATGACATGCTACAACCACAGCAGATATCATACAGTCGAAGGTAAGTATATAGTGCAGATACTAATCCAATACCATTGTGATTAACAAATAATCAGCTTCCCTTTCATATGCAATGCGTCCTAGGTTCTATTTCAGATATAGCACAGCAATAGTTTCCCTTTTACCGTAGTGATCTTCAAGCGTTACTGTAAACCAAATACCAAACAACAGGACACTTTGTAAAAGACCTCCAACTTCAACTAATAACATGCAACCCACATCACAAATATGTTGCATCAAATAAGAACCCAAGTCTTGTCCACAACTACCATTGCAGACCTTCAAATATTAATAAATAAGTGTCCATCAAAATAATAATGTAAGCACTATTTGTTACAAGAGAGCTTTTACCCAAAGGCATTAAAATAAAATTTCAATATATATATATATATATATATATATATATATATATATATATATATATATGTGTGTGTGTGTGTGTGTGTATGTGTGTGTGTGTGTGTGTGTGTTTGTGTGTTAGTAGTGAAGTAGTGTGTTCACCATTTTATAATAAGAAAGGCAATCGCTTGTTGAAAACAACAATTTTATATCCTACTTTCACTCGCGGCACAAAAGCCTTTCGTCTCCATGGAAACAGAACATAAAATTTAAAGCGAAGTAAGGAGCACAGTGTCTGGTGTCACAGAAAATAATATGCTTAGAGGATCATGTCACTGTTTTAATACCTTTGCATAAAAGAACAGCCTCTAAAGAAGAATGGCAAGGAAGAGGAAACATTAAGTCCTTTCATCAATGTGAGCCAAAGAGAATATTATAATGAACAGTCCCCTCCCTCTTTCTCTCTCGCTCTCTCTATCTTTTGGTGTTTTTACCTTCGTTTTTACGTTTTCCTTTTAATGTGATTGTTTGACGGTCTCATTTGAAATAGAAGGAATTATTTGTAGATAATGTTCTATTACGTATTTCTAGAGCAGGATATTTAATTACATGGCGTTTAAAAATGACAGGCATGGATTGAAGAATAATTTTCTCAAACTAATACAAGAAAACAGAAAGTCATATGGTGAAATATAACATGAGGCAAGATTTTTTACTTAGAGGCACCTAAACGTTTTTCGGCATCGTAAAACATATTGTAATAGCTCGAGAATTATTAATGTAAGATATGTCGACTTGACAAATAACAATTTAAATTGTACTCACAAATGGGATTAGCCCCCAAAATGGATTCTTTCAGACACAAATTTTCGAACATCCCACGTTCACATTTTTACGGTTAAGTCGACAGAAAATCTACAATTCTATTTAAAGCCTGCTCAACTTCTCAATAATGTTTTCTTCAGCCTCCTACCCCAAACTGGAAATCCTGACGGAATCACTGGGCTAAAATGTATGATTGAAGGGTAGATTTGTGAATGATTTCTATGGTTAATTGCTGAAAAATGTTTATTGAATATGGAGAGGAATTCATTCGCTTCCTGTATCATAAACTTTATTCAAACACCTGGGTAAGATGGGGAATTGGGGTCCTCTGTGAATCAGTGGTAGAGTACTCACCCCTGGTGCGTGAGGTCCTTGGTTTGATCTCGGCTCTTACCATGTGGGTTTTGTTGTAGACAAACATCGTGTGTGGGGGGCTTTTCTGGGGTTGTCCCGTATCATCCCACTTTCTTTCTGCAACCAATTCTTCCATCATCATTCATTCGGTCTAAACTAAATTTGTCTAAATATCTTAAACAAAATTCAAATGCAAACGGAGGAAATTTATAATTTTCCATAATTTTTTCTTCTGTAAATATAGTGTAAAAAACAATTATATAAGATTATAACGTGCCTAAAGGGCTCTCAGATTCATGCATTCTTTCATCTGTATTGTGTATAACTGTACGCTAAATAATAATGTTATGAATATGTATATCTGCTTTCTCCTAATTATCCCTCCCCCCACTCTAAGTTATAAACCTAGATAAAATGGTAACGTTGGGAGCAACAGTACTATAAAAGATCGCTATCAGATGATATAAAATATATTGAAACAAAAAGTGACATTGACATCATTTGTCATGAGTAAAGGAATGAAAAATATAAACTTCGAACATTTTATACTTATGATATTTACAGTCAGTCCTGCCTAACATTTACAGTCAGTTGCACTTTCCTTCAAGCTAGGAACTTGGCATGAAACATTTAACATGAGACAATTCAGAAAATGTATTGATAAGCAAGGTGAAACATTTCGGGACAATTTGGCATCAATTATCACGAAGAACGGTAGTTCTTCGAGTGACGCTAAGAAACGAGTCTGTTAGCGGCACTCACATGTATACAGCTATTTTCGGATCTAGCGAACTGTAAACCCGAATTTGATATCTAAAGATGCATTTGAAAGCTCTTTGCCATACTAAGACACAGAAAAAAAAATGGATTGGTAGGACCTTCTTGTGACCTCCTAGGGCGGTTTGAAAATAAATAATTTCACATTTCTGGTGATAGCACATACCACAGATCATATAGACGGCCGAAGTTTGCGGAATCATAGTCTCCGCTTCAATACATTTCAAACGGTCTCGCACGTCAAAATAGGTGAAGTGGTTAAAAAATTATGATCTTTTAAGAGCAATCACAGAATTTTCACAAATGATAGAAAAGTTCCTATGTCGTTCTGTCTGTCTCCTTGTTTTAGCCCAAAGTGATTGGTAACCGGGTTTTGGGGGGTCGATTGCTGGTCTCAACAAGTTGGGATAAATCGAAACTTATTTTGTTGATAGGAGTTACCGTTTTCGAGATACGGTCCAAAATTGGCCTTCTGTATGAAGACAATGTTTTTTTTTAAATAGGCAGCCTTACAAAATGAGTGATAGTACAAAACTCCTCTCCTTCGGGGTAAAGACAAGAGTGACGCAAGAATTCTACTGACAAAAGAATTGATATCTATTTTACGATTTACTTTCTTTGTGTCACTATTGCGAAAAGACAGTGACACAAAGAAACACTTCCGTCATAGTGGCACAAAGAAAGTAACTCGCAAAATAGATATCACTTCTTTTGTGAGTGGAATTCTTGCGTCACTCTTGTGTTTACCCCGAAGGGTTTTTTATACTGATTAATAATAAGCTAAACTTTCAAAACATAGGACTTTTAAATCTTCGGCAGCTGACACAATAAATTAAGAGAATTACGAATTGACCTATTTTAAATGAGCAATGTAAAAGACCTTTGTAGTTCGCTTTCTACGGGATATTTGACGTAAATTCAGACAATATATCTAACCTAGATAGGTATTACTTGACAAACAAAAAAGGAGAAAAACAAAGCTTGAGTAATTTCAATTAACGGTCTATTTTAAAAGAATCTACGAGCTAGTGTTAAACGTAAAAATAGATCACTTGTATCTTTAATATACAGCACACAATCAAGACCTGATTGTCTTTCACATACTGAGCGAATAAATGTCAGATCACTGTCATTCAGCCCGAGAAATCGCGGAGTTACAGAAGTTCCTGTGCTTCAAGAACTGTAAATATATACTATATTGTTTAACAATTTTTCATGTAGGGGAGGCTGGCAGGCCAATAAGAGACTTAAAATTTATTTTCTGCATGTAAAAGTTGTACACCAGAGCAAGTACTCATAATAACCCATTTTAAGAACCATATTAGCAGTTTCCTTTTAGTAATGGCGTTATGTTAATAGTGTCTTGTTGAAAAATTGATAAAATTTTCAACATACTTCTGTCTTTTATTACCCCCCTTTTGGGTAATAAGAGACTCAACTGATCCTTCCGATTTGGTTGAACGAATGATCTGTTGGATTAGTAGAAGGTATCTGATGGATCCACGGAAAGAAATGTCAAACTCGAATTGGAATTATTTTGAGTAAAATGAAATAAAAGATAAATATATTTCCCTGAATGTTGAACTTTTCAAACGTGTATCTCTCGGTAATGTATGACGTTTTTCTTGAAGTGGTCCTACGGCCGGACAAGAACAGCTAGTGACTCGGTCCTGCCACCACATAAGGAACAAAAACATTATTAAAATAAGAATAAATAAACGGTTGCGTAACGCATGCGGAAATTGTTATCATTATTGATTCCAAAGTTTAATGCAAGCGGTAATATTTATTCTTACATTAATTTTGTTTCTATTCTTTATGTGAATATATAAGTGTAGTATGCTGATTAGCAAATATTAAATAAATGAAGCAGAAAGAAGCATTTCAATAAAAAGCGTACAAAACAATAATATTCACATTACTTGTCAATAACACATTGTAAAATATAAGATCTTCATATGTACTTTGGAAAAAGGACAAAAGAAATCTTGCAATTTAACTATCCCGCATTGCGCGTTTGCGGTAAAATACACAGTATAAGAACAGTGGCAGTGTGGCAGCCGATCATGGGAAATTCCAGTGGCACTTTTATCCAGCAGGGCATCGACAAGTTTCCTCCGGTCATGCAATAGTCTTTAGAACGACCGCACAGTGCAATAGTCACTCAAGACAATATTTATAAAATATTCACGGCGTTCCAGTAGGCAACTCTACGGCTGCATCAGTCAGCTGTGCACCGAATATGGTTAGCCTAGAAAGTTTTAAGTTCCACCCTTACAAGTTCCACATAGATTGCCAATGATAGCCTACAACGTAGATAATTTTGTGAGCTATTGGTGCCCTAGATAAACGAAGACGAAGTCCATTTCCATCTCGGAAATAAGCACAATATTCGTTATTGGGCCGAGTAGAAACCACGTCAGTTTTAAGAGGATCCTTTATACATCAGCAAAGTAACCACGTCCTCTGCTGTGTCATTGCGTGACGTCATCAGCCCATATTTTAGATGGTGATGGACTCACTGTGATCTTAGCGCATGATCGCAATGTTTGTATACAAGGCACATTTGATGCACAGGTACTGAGACGCTTTACTCACATCCGTGAAATTACCTGCTTTCAACAAAACTGGGCTAAGTCGTGCAATGCAAGCAATTGAATGCCAGCTTTACGAAAAATTTTGGCCATCGAGTAGTTTCCCGACACGGTGACATGCTGTGACCCAAAAATCCCGATACGGTGACATGTCAGTGATTTCTTCTTGTTGCGTCATATTAAGAGTAAAATCATCCATTCCTGAATATGCATTTTATTTATAGTATTTAGGCATCTAATGCTCAAGTCGGGATAATGGAAGGGAAAGAATTCGGGAAGCTGTCGGCCAGAGTCTATGTTGAATGAACCTTCCCGCCATTTCCCTGGTGTGACTGAAGGAAAATCCTGGAAAAACCTCAGTCAGAATGGTCGGCCGCTTGGGACCTTCCGAATGCTACGCCAACGATCTACCACTGAGCTACAGCGACTGGGTGTGATCCATTGTGGACCGCTTACAACGCAAGTACTTTAAATTAAGGATCCGTGCCTACGATTTTGTCTTCCGATTTCGCATTTGGGTCAAAGCTCTTATTTTGACAAAATTTGACAATTTTCATCAAATGCAAACATTGTCATCCCAGGCCTGTTGATTTGCTGGGTCGAATATTACTAGCATTATTGTAGCATTGGATCACCTCTAGCTAAAAAAAAAAGCTTTAATAGTCTACAAACGACAGCAGTATATGGTTTAAATCACTCAAAATTGATCGCTTTTTGGGAAAGTTGATAGCCAACCGGCGCAATTTGCAGTCACAAATTCTTCCAAATACATTATGTGGGTGTTTGTATTTCTTAGCTAATTCAACTCAGAACTACCTACAACTCATCTCATTGAAGTGGCTGCAAGTCGAGTCCCATCTGTACCCACTCCAACCAAGCAACGATTGTGGAAACAGTGCACGTGTACAAATGGACAGTGTGACGCCCGTTGTGCAGTCTCCTCCATTCTGTGGTCATGAGGGAGTGAATTGTTATTAACGTCCTTAAATATCCGGTTAGCTTATCAGAACAGGACTTACAGTTTTTGGTAAAGTGTACTCCGAAACATTCCATTCAATGGACCCTGATGGGAATTTTATTCGTCATTATGAGAACAGAAAGCGAACGTATGAGCGTATATCGGCCACGCAGAGATTCTTTTCTCTGGTCATCTCGTTCCATTTAACTTACCTTACAATAATCAAGTTAAAGATGATCTTAAGTAGTTGTTTATGTAGGGAACGTAATTCAACTAGCCTTTTAATATAACGTAATCCAGCATATTTTAACTATTTAAATAATAATAGGACAGGGCCAGTAGGGGCTTTCCTAATCATTTCCAACCAGGCCATCACATCATCATTTCAGATGTTGATGAATGTTTCGTACTTCCATTATATGTAAATAAACATAAATGATTATTTTTTGTAACTCCCTTGATTTATACCTATTTACATATTCGCCGAAAATGGCGTTTTTCCTATTCCTCGGTTGGTTTTATTTATTTATTACTAATTTTTTATGGCTGTGAACCCGTATCTTGATTACTATCTGCGCTTAGAGCACTTTAATCCCTAGCTAACTTTATGACCTATGGTACTCATAAGTTCATCCCTGCAGTAACAATCATTCGCCATAGGATTTTATTCGGGTAACATCAAGTTAGTTTTAATCATGAACACTTTCCTCAGGAAGGTCCCTTCTGAAATTATTATCTCCGCGAAATCTCGGTCTTTCCAAAAACATTTATCGTTTCTGCTTATCAAAAGCGATGGAACTTAATCTTTGTTTTATCTCCATTTAAGTTACACGGCATGCTCAACTTAGTCGTCCCTGATTTAATTATTCTTACAAAATCATGTGAATAGTGCTCTGAGGTGTTCCTCATTATGTAGTCCCTTCCATTCTGCTGTTGTCTCATTCCGTTTCGACCTCTAAATCTTTCTCGAAATCTTATTTTTAAACATTCTTAATTTTTGTTCACTTGTCAAGGTCGTTTAACAACTTCAACAACATTAAAATATTACCGAAACAATAAACGTTCTGTATATTGTCGGTGGTCTCATGAAGTGACGTGACAAAACTGACATTTTGAGTTATTGACACCATACCGTTGGACATTTATCTGTGTCTGCAATAGAATGTTAGCTATTGAGAAATTTGGTTTTGTTGTATATGCATTTTGAACTCTTATGTCGAATATATTGCGGATCATAAATGTGAGATCTTCATGAGTGGCATATGCACATACAGTCTCATCAAGATTATCTTTAGTTAATGTTTTCTTCTGAAAAATACGCTCGATTTGTAGTATTTGTCAAATACTCTTCAGCTTGCCGTTTTTCTTTTTTTTTCTTTTCACGGTGAATTTTTAATCAAGAAGAGGAAGAAAGTACAAAATTATAAATTTGCGTTAGTGGAACGGACAGTAGTAACAAACATACTGAAGTAGAAATTGTAAATTATAAAAAAAAACAAATGTAAAACATGGGAATCTGTGGAAAGTGTTATTGTAAATATCGATCAACTTCTAAACAATTTACAACTGTTTGATTGATTAGTCGAATCATGTTGCGAATGTTTTTAATGTGATAATTTGGAGTTTAACAAGAAACATTATCTAGAGACCTTACGAACTGATGAATCTATATAGTTCTCTCAAAATGTGCGTTTGTTATGGTTTTAATGTTTTGTATTCAAATATAACTAAAAGTGTATTATTTTTTAAACATGTTTCAACTTAGTTAAATTAAAATAATTGTTTTAGGAAAATGAGAACTCATTCCTAATGGTGTACTTGAATGAGCGAAAAGAGAGGGAAGGCACTCAGAAACCATAATTTTCGACAAGAGAAGAAATAGGAATAACATAGAAAGATTCCTTAGAAAACACACATACAACAGATTTCCTAAATTATAATTCTACTGCTGTCGATAAATTTCCCTAAACAGTATCTTCATTCTGATTTATCTTCTGCAAAATATGCTAAATTTATTAGGGAATGTAGCAATGAAAACAACAACCAATTTCTCAACTTACAAATGAAGTTTCCAAACCAAGAACCTGACTCAAAAAAGAACAATGTAATGAAGAGGATAAGAAAAAATAGGTTCAAAATATACGAAATATATTTCTGAAAAAAGAAAATTAAAAAGAAAAAGAAATAGAAGAATATAAACAAATAGCAGAATATGACAAAACAATTTTTATGTATCTTTTGGCCTGCAGGTAATAAATACTCTTACCAATATCTAAAGCGAGTGCACCAATTTATTAATCAAGACTTATTAATTATAATTTGAATTTTTATAACATTACTCCTAAAGGGTGTTCATGTTTTAGATAGCTTGAAGCCAAAGAAAAGAGGGAGCGCAAAAGTCACTACAACTCTTTATACAGGCTTGGAAATTTGTGATTAAAGAGGAGTTAAACAAGCAAATTTATTTCCAGATGGCTGTACCAGCCAAATTAAAACTAGCATATTGGCAAATGGTATGCTCAGTGGTACGTCACTTTATACAATTAATAACACTGACTGATTTAAAAAATATTCTGAACGGTTTTAAATCATGTAGTGTGCAATATCCAGTTTTCAAATTTTCTCTAGACAAATTTTGGCGGATTTCTTGTTTAGAACCCGTGGTTCATTGTATGCCATAAAAGTTATAAATTTTTGTATGTCCTTTCATTGATTGGATATTTACCCTCTCCTGAATAGTGTACGAAATCGAGCCTCGGTTCTCAGCGGGGTATGCCGAGACGCTTATACAAATGGAAGATGGGTTAAAATTTATGGTTATGGGGAGATGTGTTGAGTAAAACTCTGTCGAATGAAAGTTTGCATTTTACGTATCGAACAAGTTGTTACTTTAAAGTGATATGACAGTTTTATTTAATTGATGTGATATTACGATACGAAACACCAGTTATTGTATAACAAAACTCGGTAAATTAAATCGAGTTATATTCTATCAAACATCAATATTGTGAAGCAAAGTTAATCCTTAAAGTGACGTTGGAAGTTAAATGTGTATTCTTTCAGAAGTGAAAAGAACGGAAAGAAAATGAGAAACAAAAGGTTGTATTCGGATTTATTCCTTTTATTTCACTCAATTTTATACTGAAGGTGTAATATACGAGGAAGCAGCTTTGTTGTATGTATCAGGGAAAACTTACTAGAGTGCTGTTTGCACTCATATGGTTAACAAAAAATGGAAGCATTAATAATTGAGGAAAATATCCCATTAATGTTGAAATTAAGTTATGAATTGAGTTATGGAAAAGTATTATGGAACTGGGAACCATCCATCATACTTTGAGAGATACAGGTTGTAACAACCTAGTTGCTGTTCCATTTTTATATTTATTTTCTCCCCTTTTATTTTCTTAGTCTCCGTTTTGTTTCTTTTCTGTGTGTTCTCCTTAGCTCATTCTCTTTGGTTGGTTTTAGTCTCTTTGAGCGTGTTTCGTTTTATTTCTGCTTTGGATTTTTAATCGTTATCCATCCAGGTTTTCGCTAGTCACGCAGCAATGACTTGGATCTAACGCTTGTTTTTGATTGGACCCTAGTCAATGCTTCGTGACTTGTTTTTTGCTGATTAGTGTGAATCAGCCTTCTTCTCCGTTTGCTGGGAGAACTGCTCTCCCACGCCATGTTAGTTTAGTTCCAATTTTAATGACGAGATGAGTGGATGTCTGGGCTTTCCATCATCTGTATTTCCTAAGCCCTGTCTACGAGAGGTAGATATAAACACCAAATTTAGTGTAATTTTAGATTTCGATTAATTTCGTCCGTTCCGGAGAATTATATTATATCTTATTAAGAAGAATTAGAACCGATATAAGTGCTATCAGGACTTTTTAGCGACATAATTTCGGAATTTTCACCTCATCAAATTTATATTTTGTTTTGAGATTATTTATCAAAATGTACAATATGTTCTAAATTTCAGTATGGGGTCGCTATGGACCGAATTCTTACATTACAAGTATCGGTTCGTTAGATTTCAGTAGTCATATGCCAATTTCTCGTCTCCAGTTTACAAATCTATTCGAAATTCCCGGTTAGCCATGCTTGACAGCTACCGCATATTCTCATACTTAATCAAATTAGCAACATGTCTTTTCGACTATTTTTGAGTACCGTTTCCATGATAATAGTAAATTTTATATTCCTCGAAATGGTTCGATAATCTTGGTTTCAACTCCAGCCACTATTCTCCGATGAAAAAGTCATATTTTATAATATTATTCTGCATTTTCAAGATTTATTCAGAACGTCTTTTGTATAAGGTAGTAATCATCTGTAATGACGTCACGCAATTATTAGAGCGAAATTGATTCTTTCTGCACCATGTATTTTGGAATAGAACTTCTTTCGTGCACGTCATACTGTGATAAAACTTTTCTAAATTAAATAACTATGTTTTGGAAATAATTTGTGAAAATATCAACAAAATTGATTAATTATTATAGAAATTATGGACATTTATATGTGACTACGTAACTTTCAGTTCTGCTTAATTAATTCAATGTATACCAGCGATTCAAATTTGATTGTTCCTACAACTCAACAGTAATTCTGTTCAAATTCTTATTAAACTATCATATCCGAAAGCGTGCATATGTAAATTCAAAGCAATAAATTTAAATTCTGAAATTTTTATATTTCTTCGGAAATATCTTGTGTTTATGTTCAGTGAACATAGTATATAAACCTCTCAGTTAACCAGGTACAATCTACGGCATTAGATGATAATCCTCTTAAAGTGTTTAGTAATATTTGTAATGTGCAGTGAGTTATTTAATGTTTCACTTGATATTCATTCGAATTTAACTACTAATCGTTACGTGAAGTTGACAGCAATTGATGCTATATTATTTCTGTGTTTCGGTAAACCTACCGTATTGAGTGATGTGATTTTAATTAGATTAGATCGGTTCATAAATCCGTAGACCAGTGGTAGGATTCTTTCGCCAGCTGAGAAGTGATAACTTGGGAAAGGAACTATATATTGAATATCTGGTTATTTCTGCGTTGACATATGAAGTGACTCCAGTATGTGATTTGTATGAATAAATATTTTTTTGCATTTGTGCGTTATGACACTACGTTTGGATTGAGTTGCGACCGTCATTCGTTTGCGTTCGTTCGTCTTTATTTCAGGAATTGCGATTCCAGACTATAGGTGTGGGCCCTACTAAGGTAAAGGTAAGACATGGTCTTTTGCCACCCTTTAGACTTCGAAGTGAGTAAAGACACAGTATGAGTCACATATGAATCGTTATGCGTATTATCGTTTGAGATTATTTCCAAAGTAAAGATTTGCGTTTTTCTTTCTTAATCTGTCGCTAATCTGAACCATCTGGTACTTCAGAATATGAACTGACGATCTAATTAAAAGATTGGATTTGTCGACTTACCGGTATTTCCTCCCTCGATCTAAATTGACTTTTGTTTTTTTTACAGCGATCATAAGGATCTGGAATCCTCTTTCCCAAAAATATTCTTAAATCTGGAATGCATTTCTGCGCCGCTCGTCTGGGGTGTAGAAAATGTTTGGAGCTAGAGGTTAGGTTAGATGCGTTGCGTGGGTACTCTAGGCTCCTGGCGACCCTGTTTGTCTGTGTGATCCTCTTTTGGGATCTTAGGTTGAGGATGTTTCAAGGTATTTATGTTTAAGGTTTGGTGGAAAGTTAATCACATATTTTTTATTACGCTAGAATACTATGTGTATGTGTGATAGACGTTGAATTAATAATCCTAGTTTCTCCATTTTTCTCTAAAGCTTGTAGTATTAAGCAAATTCTGAAAATAGTAACTTTATCCAACAACGTGGTATTGAATAGGAAATACGTGGGTATTATGTCCACAAGTTGAATCAAAAGATTCAAGCTGCTCTAAAGTTTTTTTGAAAGAAACTACATTCTGGTTAGTAGAGGTTCTTTTTGTTACGTAAATACTTGGGGGAACCGAGAACGCGTTCAAATTACGCGTTTTATTATTATTATTATTATTATTATTATTATTATTATTATTATTA
>JAGDQP010005588.1:34074-54548 GCA_022664845.1 Lepisma saccharinum
TATTATTATTATTATTATTATTATTATTATTATTATTATTATTATTACCACAGTACTATCCTCAATAAACGTAGTATCTTTGGTCTTTCACCTTAGTACATAAAGTAGTTTCACAGCTACATTTCGAATAGAAAATATCAAATCAAAATTGGACATGTAAAATCTGAAACAGCCTTAATAAAAAAAAAACAGCATACCACATGGATCTTCCCTTGGGCCAATCATATTTGTAATATTTTTGAATGCCTTACCAGAAGTGGTGCATGATGGGAAAAAATATTATATGCTGACGATTGTAAACTGCCGCCCCAGCACCCTAAATTTCATATGTAAATTTTTGTAATTTTGGTATGCATTTTTTTCTCTTATTTATTTTATAGTCACTTTTTGCATATCATTATTTTATACATATTATTATTTTGCCTGAGCGTAGTAATGAACATTATTAGATTAAGCAATTATGGGGATTTTGATAGTATTATATTGATTTTATTGTAATTTTATACCTCCTGCCATATTCTCAATGCTTGGTATACAGCATTTTGGAATATCGTCGTCGTTCGGAGAAGAGTCAGAGAGAACGTAAACCATATTTGGAAAGTAGTACAAGAGTTCAACCAGTGTTGTGCATCCTTTGTTTGGCATTTTCTCCAGATGTCATTAATTTTAACTTCAGTCAACCTAGATAAACATACCAGAGAGTATATACGAATATTCTTCCATAGTTGGAAACCTATGTGGTTGGCGACAGCGATCTTACAGAAATGTATTGTTTTTAAAACGTACGGGAGAGCTGCTAAGTCTCTGAACAATACAGTGTGAACTTTTCAAAGTTTGACCATATTTCGCGTCTACCCCTGCACTCTCTCTTAGCTGTACCTGCTAGTCAACGAGCCTAGACTAGACGCGTCCTATGCGGAGTGATATGTGCAATTTTGTGTGTGTATTAGTATATTTATATGTTCATGTAAGAACTCGAGTTGAAGTATGTTGGGATTGGCGCTTTTTCTTCTCACTATTTTACAGTGATTCGGGTCCCAATTAACTAGATAATCAGCCAGCTATTTGCGTTTCCCTTAAGAACTAATTTCCGGTAAGGCCGTCTGCTACACGGTGCTGTCAGCATGAATGAACGAGCGCAATAGCACTGAACATACGGTACTAATGTTTTTTTTCTTTTTTCTATGTTATTTGATGGTGTAATGTGTCTTATTTTGTGTGTACGTAATCATTCATTTGTAAATTGTTTATTTTTAACGTTTTCTTGTGGCACACCATCTTTCTTTCAATTCATCTAGCTAATTTTGTTCATTTCTATCCAGTCTCTATGCATTTCTTGACGCTGGTTTGTTTTGGATGTGATCCGCTTTTCTTACCGCAAGGTGGCAGCACCTGATAGAGGTGGCATGTAAATCTAACAGAAGTCCCACCACCAATATTTTTGTTTCTGTTATTATGATTTTCAGGTGATTTAATGTGTTTTTATGTATGTTTATAATTCATAAGTGTGGTCATGCACGCCAAGTGTGTAGGCGTGACATGCAATATTAATCGTGCAATCATAATATTTAATTAAATGTGCCATATGTTGCAACATCGCTTCACCTGTTCAAGAGTTGAAGACCCGCTCATACTTCGCTTTCATAGAGCGAGTCTCATAAGAAAGGGTGAATCTGGAACCTAACAAGGTACCAGTGAGCAAACGGTGTGTTAGTTCGGTTTCTGTTGTCAGTGTGAAAATACGTTTGATCTTTTATTTTGTCTTCGCATACAGACAAGTCCGAGGTTGGTTTGTCATGTCAATGCGGAAGTTAGTTCGGTTGTTCATGTCAGCTTTGAAGCACGTGGTGTAATCGCATTCGAATAGACAATTCCCACATGCAGTGAAGTAGTCTGATTGTTGTTTTCAGACATTGACTTTGGGTCAAGTACCGACAAGTCTGAACAATGTACTGTCAAGTTTATTTGTGAATCACGGACATAGTGATTACAGTACACGTCTTGTACTTCGAGACTTTCAAGTTTTGTCCAGCATGTAGTGTGATACAGTCGATATTCATGTGTCTCTGTTAATTTTGTGTACCCTGACACCAAATCACTCAAACTATCGTTAAATACACTTTCATTTATTTACGAAGTGTATAAGGAATGTGTTACGAGTGGGAACTATATTATATATCTACCGTCGTGTTCGTAGTTGCCTTTTACTCAGACTGAAACAATCTGTGAAGCGCACTGGGGCTAGCTTGTTTTGACTATCCACGCATTCCCACCGTGGCTGGTATGCAGCATAGTCGTCGAGGTAAAGCGAGCACGTCTCATGTTTACAGTGTCTCCCTTAGAACCATAGCAGCATGGCTATAAGGACAAGATACTGGATCTTGCCATTTCAATCCAGTTAAATTTGTGTGTGCATATTTTTTAAAATCTAATTTGGTACTGTATGCCATGTATCGGTGCCGAGTTCACAAGCTAATTTTAGTGAACTAAAGTAACGACAACAACACACAGCAGATTAAAGTGTGATCGTCATGATTCCATATTGTGTTTTCATCTTTATGAATGGTGATTTCGCCATGAATCAACAGTGAAATGTCTATGGAAGTGACATCCCAAAGTTGGAACTATATCTTCTACCCCTCCAGATGAACACTTAGCAAGTTCATATTGTAACTAGATTCCTTCAATTTGACCATATACTTTCATAAACAGTGATAACCTGTAAGATATGACGTCATAAACTATACATTGAGTGTATTCAGGTTTTATCATTATGAGCTCACCCCAATCAGATATTGGGTTAATACGACATAACCAATGGCTAATTCTGTCACCGTGTATATAGTGTTTTTTAATTAAGCGTGGAGTGAGTGGGTGTTCGAAAGTTACCATCTTTTGGATCACTTTCGAATAAATATTCAAATTCTGTCTATTTTATACATATATTTTATTTGCTGGAACCCACCAACCTACGGTTAGCATAGATGAGCAAGATCGTCAGTGTTGGTAAGTACTATATATTCGGTGCTATATATGTGTCTTTGAATTTCAGGCTTATAGCATCGTGTGAGTGGATGGCAGACTCGAAATTGTTCTGTTTTGTCATGAAATTCAACCTTGGAGAATGCAATGTTTACCCATGGTAACCTTTTGTTTTGTTTTTGTTTCTTCCCTGAGATTTGCTAGCTCATGTACTCCTGTTTAAATTAAGTCTCACCTTTTAATTTGTGATAGTTGACCCCGTAAAGTAAAAACAACAGGAGATTATTGTGTTGCGTTGCCTCCAATACTCCTCTTTCGGAATTTTCTTCCATTTGAATTATATATGCATGAGAGCACTTTACAATTTTCTGGCGCCCTAAGTAGGTGTACCTCACAATTTTTGGGCGTTCCATCGTGGGGCACTTCACAATTTTCTGGCGTCCACGTTGCGGTCCTTTACGCGATGTAAAAAAATATTAGAATGTTAAGAAACAGTTTTGAGTAGGGTATATTACAGGAAAATTTCAACAGAGTTGTAAGATGGTATGAAGAAAACGGTATGAAGGTAAATAATAACAAAACATGTAAAACTTAATCGAAAGGTTCAGTATTTCGTAAGTAAGTATTATATGAATGGAAACGTATGTTGTAGGTCTTATCGTTTCAGGTAGCTTTGCCAAATTTCCACCTACAGGCTATTACTCAAAAGAAGACAAACTGTTATGGGTTCTATTTCAACAAGAACTTAAAAGTCTCTTTTTAGATCCAAGAAACTATTTATTAGTTAGTGTTCGATTTGTTCTCTGTTAGCAGCAAAGATACAGAAATATTACAAGTCACTTCACAGCGATGATGTACTAAATCAAACTACTCTCGTGACAAAGAATTGAATAAAGTAAAATTTAAACTCAGAGACCCTCTTGACGAGAAGTCATTAATGATAGTCCCAGTCGATGAGTGTGCCGGAGCGGCACTTACAATTACTTTTAATAATTCTCTATTCAGTGCACATTGCTCTTTCCACGTGATGTGGAAAGTTACAGTTTTGTCTACGTGCTAGAGTTTACTTCACCCAACACGGGTATCACCACATGATGCTAACATGTCTCTCTGCACGTACACATAAAAACACAATTCTAGTTAAACCCAAAAGAAGAAAAAGAACATGGTTTTTAGTTTTACAATAAGACGAGCATTTTACCATTACTCGTGGCAACCTCTGATCTTTTTATACAGATACACATACATACTGTGTCCCTTGTTTAAAGAAACAAAAAAAAATCTACTAGTTTACTGAAAGCAGTCACATGAAAGAGTTGAAGGACACTTGGACACACAATTATCTCAAAACTCATTACACGTGTATGCCCTTTAGTTTTATATCCGCTTTCTTATGCTTGTTTTGAGTTTCTGTACAGTATTGGATCTCTGTATTATTTCCTATGAATACAAGTTTATAATATTGTTACCTTCACCCAAAATTGAATAGCAATGGAATAAAAATAATATTCATACATACATTTATATACAGGTGACACCCAACGTTTGGTTCTAACATTAATTCCTTGATGGCTGACTGGTCGCATAAGGTAAAAAATAAAAATAAAAAAAAATATTATACAGTAAAATCCCAAATATGCGACACGTAATAGAGAAGGTAGACAAAATCTACGATCTTGTGATACAGTTCGATAGCAATTTCGTATTTAATGAACACATTACAAATAAATGCAGTGAAGCTAAAAGAGTCATAGGTTATATCTTCGGAGATAGGTCAAACTTTACAAGACCAGCCACTTACCTACATTTGTATAAAACCCTTGTAAGGTCAAAACTTGAATATGGCTCAGTCATTTGGAATTACTGGCCAAAACATGTATTAAATAAAATTGAAGCTATCCAGAACACGTTAATTAGAATGCTATACTATGATGTTGGTCATAACTTTTAGTGTTGGAAATATTATTTTAATCTTGAAACATTGGAAGATAGAAGACATAGGTTTGATGCTGATTTCTTATATAAAGTAATAAATTGTATATCCTAATCAGAGTATCTCCTCGAAGGACTTGTGATAAGAACTCCAACACATAGTACAAGGGATAAAAAAATGTTCCTGCCTATTACTAAAAATCGTATCTTTATATTTAGATTGATAAAACATATCTCATATGTTATAACAAAATCTCATAGGTATGTAATTTAGAACAGTTTAAACGTGAATGATGTAGACTTCAATCTGCCATCTATATTCTGTTAAATGTTATATTTGCTATTTATAAGTGCACATAGAACTTGAACATATGCAGTTGAAGTAATCGCAGACATTCTTACTTGTTAATCTTTCTATACTTAATGGCTTACTTAGTGCTGTAGTTTTTCATATTCTTCTGTTCTCAGCACTTAGATAAACTATTACTATTATATGTAAGGGTCCTTTTGCTATTATTGGAAGATATTCGTTTTAATACTTTATTTCTTTGTTACCAAGATGAACAGGACGATCTAGATGAAAATCATATGTTCTATGATTTTTTAGTTCACATTTTTTAGAAGAAAAAAAAAGAGGAAACTTGAAAATAAAACCTAATTTGTTTCAACTTTCAAAAATCTATTGTTTTATTGTGTTCAGTAGCGTAGAATTTAGAATTAGAATTTAGAACCACCTTTTCCATATTATGCTATGTTCTGGTACCTTGATGGAAACTGATCAGACCCACGGAGGCCCGAAGAGGTATAGGGTTGAGAACCGCAGTACATAAGAATAGAGGTTATAGAATGAGATATAGGAAATATTTTCCTTTTCAGGATAGAACAAGTGACATCAATTCCAGTCATCTTCTCAACTAGTGGTGTTTATTTTTTAGAATTCTCATTCTTATTTTTTTTTAAATTTTTGAGAATTCTCATTCTCAATCTTAATAAGAATTCTCATCCTTAATGCTGTCTATGATACTTTTACTTTCTTCTTCTTCTTTTCCTTATACACACATCTTGTCTATTGTTGTTATTTCTAACAAGTTAATTGAATGGTAGCGACTGTTCTGAGTCTGTAAAAGAGTTCGTTGATGTTAAACACAAGCAATGTAGAATTCGACTATGTTCACTTTAAAAATCCAAGCACCGCGTGATGAGTACAATTCGGAGTAGATCTGACAACTAACAAGACTTTCATGCGGTCTTAAAGTTTTGACTGGTATTTATAATGTTACTAATTGATGTCATTTCTAAGGAATCTTTATACTCAAGGATGGGATATAAAATGTTTTGTAATTTCTTTTCTTGTGGAAGTCTGAGATTGAATTTATTTTAAGGCCTTAAGGCAAATATGGATGATAATGGGATGAATTGGTGGAGTTAAGAAAGTGGGAGGAAACGGGAGCACCACGAGAAAACCCACGCACACTGTGTTTGTCCACCAGAAAGTCCACATGGCATGAGCAGGGATCGATCCGACGACCCCTACCACCAGAGGTTAGAATGTCACAATATGTGCAGATGCAATTTTTTGCAACTTGAGAGCAATTAATTTGGTAGTTATCGATGGCATAATATTGAGATTCGTTTTTGTAGACAATGAAGAAAAAGTGTGGAAATACCGTTAGATTTGAAAAATGCTGAAAGAAATCAAAAGCAAATACATAGTAATGGATATTGAGTTGAAGGTGCGACTTGTTGGAGGGTATGTTCTTCACGACCGCCATCTTGAAGTCGGCCATATTGAATTTAAATTGTTTTTCTTAAATGGGAAGTGGGTATTGTTATATTTCATTCTGGATAAGAATTTTACGGGAAACACATTTCTTAAGTCAGTTTTGCCGTAGATGTATTATTGTGAGAGGTAATGATTCGTAACGTTTGTATAGGCTACTGACGCAATAGTCTCAAAACATCATTTTGTTTTAAATAATGAAAGAAATGTAAACTAAATATAAACAGAAGGATATCGATATCGCAATATAATCAGGAAAAAAAATGTATGCATTTAGGTTTCAATTCCTTCATTATTTAAAAACAAAATGGGTGTTTTCAAGTTATTGCTTCATCAGCCCATACTAATGTCACACGCCATTATCTCTCACAATAATACATTTCCGGCAAAACTGACTTCAGAAACGCGTTTCCTGTAGAAGTCTAGCCCACAATGACATACTACATAACCCGCTTCCCATGTAAGAAAATAAATCGAAATTGTATTCGAAATATGTTCTTCACTGCCGCCATCTTGTATTCGGTCATATTGATGGCCGAATACAAGATGGCGGCAGTGAAGAACATACAGTCAAAGAGGGTTCAATTTCTACCCAGTATGTATTACTATGTATTTGTTTTCAATTTCCTTCAGCATTTTACAAATATGGTGGTATTTCAACACTTTTTCTTCATTCCCCAATATCTCCCGAAGTAATTTTGCGCGAGTTGCTAAAATTTGCATATGCACATATTTTGACATTCTAGCCAGAATGGAAGAAAAAAAATAGAACGTTTTTATGCCCCCTCAGTATGTTTGCTTGTTAGAATTGGAGAGGGTAGTGCAAACGATGTGGGGAAAAGTCACAATATGTCATAGATTGAAAGGACCGTACTGGTATTAGCTTGGTAAAACTTAGAAAACACTTGGAAAACCTTAGTCAGGATGGTAAACCTCTAGGTTCAACCCAGATACCTACAAATTTTAAACTTTCTTAATTTGTAACATTCAAGTTATAACGAGAAACGATATTTAAAACATTTAGCACCGTAAAACTCAATTTTTTGCTGTAAATTTTTAAACAATTATATATTAGTTTTTGAACTTATGTGATCTTAGGTGGTACAATCTATATAATGTAACATCACAATATTTCATATATTCACAACATGCTTGACTGAATGATCACGTGAATCATATACGAAGAAAATTTGTACTCTTTGCTTTCGCCGACCCCGCTTACTCCATTTGTTGTCTAGATATGACATTATATTTGTAGATACAGCCGAAATTTTGAGCGCGGGTTCTGGGCTTCTCCTGTTTTACCGAAGTTACAAACTTAGATGGGCTTTAGATGTGATTTCCGAAAGAACGGTCCAGCAAATATCGTTGTACAGCATATTTACAAAGTTAAGCTCGAAAAGCTCCGAGAAATATCGTTGTATATCAACTGGTCGTAGTGAATAAGCGGCTAAGTCGGGTAAAGTAAATTTTATAGGAGAGCAGTTTGAAAGTTCTGATGGTTACTGTTTCCTAATATACATAAATCAACACATTCTGTAAGTTTCTCAGTTTTAGATATTCGAATAGACTAATTCTACACAATGTAGAACTCACCAAAAGAAGCTTATACCAGTAAAATCTTAATATTACAAACAAAAGTCGACTTAGCCGGTTATTCATTACGATGAACGATTTAAAAATTTATGGCTCGAGCCCGAAATGATCTATGCTTTGTAGGCCCGAGCCCCTGCAGACTTCTGCTGCGTATAATGTGATATATCTGCATGAAATTGAAAGAGATCTACCACTATAATGTACAGAATTCTTACATATTTTAGATACAAGGTCGCTCTGAGTTAAAGAAAATATTAAACGATTATAATAAGAGTTGTGTCGCTTGAAGTTAAGATTATATATACGCAAGTATTAAGAATTTATAATTGCTTCGCGCAATAACAACTAATTACTCTCTCTTTTATCTGGTGAGTATAAACCATGGCTAATTTTAGAATTCCCTTTAGAATGGCTACAGCTAACTGCAGCCTTTAGCTGTGTATGCAAATCTACGCTTACTAAGAAATAATATGTCTTATTTCAAATTCGATAAAAAATAAACATTTGGTAAACACAAATTAGCTACGTTCTTTGTTCACAACTTAGGAACCGGTCGCGAGTCGCGACAAGAACTATACGGCTCAATTCCTGAAAAATATAAAGCTCTTCTGCACTCTTCAAACGCATGTAAATGCCTAGTAACGTTTACGAGCAAAGTCGGGTTAGTAATATTAGGTTATACTATTATTTTGTAACTTTTTGCATAATAATTAGACTAAGCTAACTGATGCCTATCCTATAGCTAGGACGGTGTGCTTTACTGGTGAGACTGTAACGTCGCACGTTACGTCTAAAATTGAACAAGCTATACATTTCGCGGAAGAGTTAATTTCCTTTTTCGAGACAATAATTAAAAAATCACTGAAACACTTACCACATACAGAAATGGATGAAATATCCTTTGTTATCAATCCAATAAATAAATGCTGACTTTACAATCAAATTGAATTTTACAGCCCCATGTCGGATAGGTGATGTCTGAGAATGGGAAACAAAGCAGGAAGAGCGTTAGCCAAAGGATCTGATAACTTCTGAAGTTGAAATGGAGGCAACTTCCGATTTTTTTCCGTACATCAAGCCTCTGTAGGTACATATATAATTGATATTAAACAGTGAAACGTATGAGAATGAACCGGGGATCGAACTCGGAACCTCTGGGTTACCGTCCCAATGTGCTACCAACTGCGCCACCCAGTCGACCCACTTCCCAATCACACACCTTCCACTCTTGATGTCGATGTTCTCTCTCGAAACCACCAGGCGAGTACCACAACTCCTATTTGTACTTGGACTTTCCTATGTCTCATAATGGTGAACATCTCACACGGAATAAATAATTTCCGAAGTTGAAATGGGGGCAACTTCCGAGAGAACATCGACATCAAGAGTGGAATATGTGTTATTGGGAAGTGGGTCGATTGGGTGGCGCAGTTGGTAGCACATTAGGACGGTAACCCAAAGGTTCCGGGTTCGATCCCCGGTCCGGTCACATATTTTTCACTCTTTAATATCAATTGGATTTGATAACGTTGGCATGTAGCAGGCTTAAATAATAATTGCCTCTTTCGCTCATAACTGAAAATGAACTTTTATTAAGCAAAATGTCAACGTTACACATTGTTGAAGGAAAGTATCAAAGTGTCGCGATGACATAATGCGATGTGTTCTAATTGTTGGTTCACCTATTACTGGTGTTCCACGGAAATAATTTAGTCTTCCTTTCATTATTTACGCAAACATTTCCGATTTGTCAATGCAATGATTCTTGCATTCGTATAATTCAAAGACAACTTCAGTTTCACAGAGAGGGTAATTATGAACATAACCCCCCTGCGTATGAAACGTAAACCAGCTCTAACTAGATAGTTCAACTACTATCGGCAATGAGCTTTGATCAAGAAATTTCTAGATATGTTTCAGGTGTCTAATTGAATTATTAAGATATATTTTCAAAACGTGTAAAATCGTATGTTTTGATAAATATGTGTTGTTAATACCTTTTAGATGTAATTTGCTGTATAGGCGTTTCGTTAGCATAGGCAACAGCTAGGACATAGTGGACCAGAGCTCAATTCGATTGTTTGTCTTTTTCCTTGAAGGAATATTGGTGTATGGCGATATTTGTTATTAATAAATATTTAATAATTATTATATGTGGTTTAGAATTATATGTGCGAGTGAAAATGGGGGTTAATTTTAGGTTAGATCTTTGTCAGATGTTGGAATATTTATACTTCTTCACTTTAACAAAGACCTCCTATGTGATTTAGAACTTTACCTTACTCCTTTCATAGGTAGAAATCGAGAAAATTAAATCGAAAGATAACAGGAGACACATTTAATCAGCTATTGTGACGTCATGACAATTTATGTTGATACTGCGATAAGACGCTCGTTAATTATAGTGGCGAATATTACTAGTCAGTGTTGCTAAGGGAATTCTTAAGAATGACAGAATCCAGCACGCAATTAATCAAGACAGAAGATCCAATTATTCCTATGCTAAGCGATTAAACGCAAAAGGGGGTGAATATTTTGTATGAACGTAAAACAAAACCGAATTTATCTCACGATACGCAGAATTTAAAACTGAAAGCGGTATCATTTCTGAAAACTTGTTATAAGTAAAGAACAACATATGTTATCTAAGGAATTTTGATTTTCGACTATCAGAAAGGTGTCTAACTTACATATCCAAACTACATATGTTGTCTTGACGGAATTTATGTTTGATATTGGGTAAAGCGAGTGTTATAGCTTGACAAAACATGGGCGAAGCTTCGGATAGTATTAACTACGTCAGTCAAAACTATTAGCTTATAAGAACTAGGAACTTATGGCATTTGTACTCGAAAGTAAACTCTATGATTCGACTGTGTATGTCAAATGATTTAATATCTTAATTTACATAATTTACCAAAGCACTAATACGAGTAATCGGACTGATAGATTAAATGACTATGAAGTCACAAAATGAATAATCTCACAAATCACATTGCAATAACACTAACCAAGAGAAAAAAGATTTGCATTTTAACTTACCTCGTTACTGAAGAAGAAATAGAAGTCAGAGATGCTAATGTAACAGTATCAGAGTTCTGGTGAGAGCTGAGTTTGGTTGTTGAACATGTTATGCAGGCAGTCTTCTAAGGTGTATCGAAGTCCGTGATCTTGAAGATAACTTGATGACGTTAAGATATATCAAGGTACGAAGTTACTTTCCGTTTACTCTTTTTTCACACCACGCACTCCTCCTCATGACACAAGGTGTCACGTTTATATAACACATAGTCATAGATTTTAGCTAATCACTTACGGTATTAGCCACACCTCTTGGTCTTGGCTATGCTCTCTTCAACTAATCATACTCTTGACGAACTTTGTCTTTAATGATCTAACTTGTACTCTACACCCTTGTTTAGCAATATTTGATCTCCTGACACTAGGTGTACTTTGAACTATACGAACCTTTGCTCTGATGTTCAAGCGTAATAAGACCAGCTTACTCAGTCGTACTTTGTACTACCACCTGAACTGCAACGTAACTTGAAACTTGATCTCTGTAATGTCACCTGAGTAGACCGAACACTTATCTCTAGTGAAACTTGATACTGTTTGGCTGGATAGAATTTACTATATGAATTTAGGATACAACAACTTTCGTTGGAGAACCAATATGAAGTAAGAAATCAATATAATGAATTGAATAAAGTAATATTGTATTGTCTCGTATCCTGCTTGGCTTCCTAAAACTAGGCCTGATAGGGACTACATTAAAATCGCTGACGGAATTTATACGCAGTGTAAGTTCAAAACGAAGTGCACATTCTATGTATAAAACATTAAAATTTGTGAGTACGTAACATGTAATCATAGAGTGTACAAAGTTTCCCATTTCAGAATCTTCGAAATAACTGGATCATTCTCTATTTCGGCAACGAAACTCTGCAAAAATTTTAAACTTACCACTTACAAACAAAAATACTGCTGGCGCAGAAGAAAGTTATGACCTTTTCCCCTGCGTCATGATTAGGATGTCAAAATATGTGTGCATTCAAATTTTGGTAACGTGAGTGCAATTGGTATGTGAGATATTGATAATACGATAGTCAAATTTGTGTCTGGAAAATAATATAAAATAGTTGAAATAGCATTATACTTTTAAATTGTTGAAAGAAATGGGAAGAAAATACATAGTAAACGATACTGGGTGGAAGGTACGTTCTTCATGGCTGTCATCTTCAAGTCCGCCATATTGAATCTCGCTTGAGTTTCTTAAATGGGAAAAGGTTCGTGTAATATGTTATTCTGACCTAGAATTTTAGGAAAAATACGTTTCTGAAGTCAGTTTTGCCGTAAATGTAATATTGTGAGAGATAACAGTATGTGACGCTACCATGGAGTAATGATATAATGGCCTAGGAACACCCATTTCTTCTCGAAATAACGACGGAAATGTAACCTAAATGCATATAAATTGTTCTTGAATATGGTGACCTATCGATATGGATTTGTACGCATTTGGGTTTCATTTTTGCATTTATTTCAAGGCAAAATAGGTGTTTCTACTCTATTGTATCATTACCCATGCTAGTGTCATAGTCCTCATGTTCTGATTGGGTCCATGGTTATAAAGTTTAGATTGCATTTTTTGGCCAAGCCATAGGCTAATAATGCAGACCTTTCCTCTCAATGGGAGGTGGAGACCCAAGCTTTTTCTGTGTAAATGCCACTGCATCTGTCTTGCAGATTATTAAAATGCGTTGCTTCCTCACCAAAGAAGCGAAAACGCATATCTGGTAATAATACGATGTGGTGTATTATTTTATGTTGTTCTCTGTTGTAGTTGGACATATTTTCACTAAAGGAGATGGTAGATGTCTAAACTGATATCCCCAAAAATTTAGAGTTCTAGATAAATTTATTCGGAAACAAATCAAAGCTCTTCTGAGGTAGATCATTGAAATAATGTTATGTATAATAAAGATTTTCCTTGTGTGTGTCCTGCCCCCTCTCTGGTTCCATCATTGTACGGATCTTCTGCTTGGAATCCTCCGCGTAGAATTTCAATTTAGGGTCATGTTAGCCCATTAGACTCCTAAAGCCCAATCAAATGCCACAGTTTGTTAATTCTCAATCCACATCTTTAAGACGAATTGTTTTAATTTTCATTTATATTATGTACTAACTCTTAGCATTGTTAATTATTGAACGTACAACGTCTTTCCAGAAGGACGGAACGGTCTAAGATATTGCCTCTCAGTTTGAGAATTTTATACATCTGGTGAAACGGAAAGTATGAGTATAAGTATCCAGTCTTTAAAAAACAATCACGTTGGTATGACTCTTCGTTCAGCAATGGCGAGATATTTTCCAAAGTAGTCATGTTTCTGGGAGATTTAACTACACACATATACATTCTTTTCTGGGTAGCCATTATAAGAGGCTCATACCCTTCTCGAAGGAAATAAATCTCCGTTTTTTCATTAAAGAGGTATGTCCTTCCGACAGGACAGACGCCTGGATATCAACATAAATATTTCAAATCAAGGTATGTGTTTATAATAACAGTCAATATACAATATGGTTCATTTAAAACTGGTACGGATCCCATTATCTGTGTTGAATTACGGTATGTTATTCAAAACATGATTACTCGAACACAGCGAGATGTTGGGATATTGGTGGAGCATTTAACAATAATGGTTACTGGAGGGATGGACTGTCACCTAATCGTATTCCATGTACGGTGACTCAAAGATCAGATCTTATTCCGGAGGTCCAAGTATGAGGCTTTGCATACTCCTTAGATGGATGCGGGAAACTTTCGTCGGTACGTACAATGAAGTCTAGATCCATTTTGGAGGCAGCCATCTTGGGTTTATCTTAAATTCCTTTAATAGCAAATGAGTTATGTGGCATCTCAGTTTAGGCTACATTTTCATAAATAAAATCACTGACGAAGTGAGTGCTTCATTATAATATATGTAACTTATTACTTGTTAGTCTTAAATAAAGGATTTCATTTAACAATTCATTGCTAAGCAGCAACAGGTTACATCTGCTGAAATACTGGCTTCGTCAGTGAATTCTCCTGAAAATCTTCCCGAACAGATGCTTCACATGACCTCTTTTTCTATAAAAATAATTTAGATAAATAAAAGATCCTTCCTCCAAGGTGACATAAACCCAGTTTTACTTTGAGCAAGTTTTCCAGTGCCCCCTTTAGTGTTATTCAAATCTTCATACTTGTATATCTTATACTTCAGAATATATAGCAAGTAGGGTAGCTCTGACTTCTGATACCCTTTACATGGAATATGATTGTAGGATAATCCATACCCCTAATAGCACCTGTTGTTAACTGCTCCACCAACATGATGCTCGTGTAATCAAGTATTGAACACATCATCGTAGTTCAACAGAGGGATTGGAATTCGTGATAGATTTAAATGGACCACCTTGTACCTATAAATATAATGGGCACATACATTTACAAATATGTACCATTAAAACTAGATAGTTTTTACATATGAAATATATTTGTATCCAAGAAATCAAATATTCGTGGTAGCTACTAACTCTTAGATACCATGTACCCGTTAAATTAAAGGTACAAAACCGCTGTTTTGCACCTTTTAAATAGTGAGTACTGTATTTAGGGCGTACGATATAACATCTTGCATTGCGCAATAATAAATATTTCATCAATCGAGAATAAACTTGAAATTAACCATCTCAGAATATGTAATCTATAATATGTCTTCATTCACGATTAGATTCCATCTTGTAGAAGTCCTTTAGATTTGATTAGATTCCATCATCCTTTCCTTTTATAAACAGTCGCCTGTTGATACACATTTAAGATATTTGTCCGTAGCTTCTTTAATTAAAATTAGTTAATTCTTAATATAAATTAAATATTCTTTCATTATATCAACAGCAATAGTTTTTATCTCTAATTACACTCGAGTTGAATGAAGATGAGACCGTTTTCAAACTGATTAAGCATTTTCACGAACAGTTCTTACAGTGAATTCACTAAATCGCAAAGTACTATGATATCAACAACACGCTATCTTTATCACAGCTTTATTCTAGTTTTATTTCTGAAGAATA
The DNA here is from genome assembly GCA_022664845.1 of Lepisma saccharinum. NCBI lineage: Eukaryota > Metazoa > Arthropoda > Insecta > Zygentoma > Lepismatidae > Lepisma > Lepisma saccharinum. The sequence goes on from JAGDQP010005588.1 coordinate 49,484, forward strand.
GGATCCTCACACGCGCTTCTTCTCGATACGCACACTGCCTTTCTTTTTTCTGAGATATTAAATATTGTATACAGTGTAGTACATACCGAATCCAAATTACTCCGTGTCAAAAACAAAGCCAAGTTTCGAAACAAGAGTGCTGTTTCAACATATTGGCCAAATCTCTGGTAATTCTGCTGGCACCTACTTAAACATTGTACTGTTCGATTAAATTAGAGAAATGTGGCTATGTTCTTGAAACAATCCCAGTCATGTAAGCAGTATAAAAAGATTTCATTTGTTCCATAAAACTTGGCTAAAACTATAAGAGAACTATTTGGGAGAGAACTTGGCCAATTTTATATACAAAAATTTCCATATGCTGAAATATCGCTCTCTTTTGTACTGTTTGGGAACTTGTATTTGTTTTTGACACGGAATGTTCTGGATTCGGATATCGCTACTTTTTAAATTTAATTGACCATGTAGGGGTAGGTTTTAGGGGTTTATGGTAGTTAGGAGTAGGTTAGCTGTTGCTGATACTCGTTTCGAAAAGACCACGTTGAGGCAATTTCAACTATGTGTAGCATACTATATATCGAGTCACTTTATTTTTAGGGGTAATTTCGGGGGTTGGTGGGGTTTATTGGTATGTTACCCCAGATGTTCGACTTTTCTGAAGGTTTACAAGTAACCCCTAAACATATCTAACATTTTGTATTTCTGGCAATTCAGGAACACACACCAAAATATGCATATTTATTTTACAGTTTGAGAGGCTATTGTGCCACCCTAGGGATTGCATCCTAGATTTTGGAATTTTCTGCAGCTTTATATGTTTCCTCCTAAGTATGTGTTAAGTTTTGTATTACTAGCTAGTTGGGAACATGTCAGAACATGTATATAGATTTTACAAATTGAGGAGTTATTGTTCCGCCCACCAGATTTTGAACTTTTCTGGAGATTTCCGTGTTACCACTAGGGTGACCACCATTTACTTTTGCCCAACCCGGAGAATCGGAGATTAAAGAAAGGAAATAAAGCGGGGTGTGGGACAGAGCAGAGTACCAGCATGAAGTCAAGTGTCCCCAGTACTAGAGTGGGTGTGGGGGACGAGAATCCAAGCGAGTATTTCATTTTTAGATTAATTTTAATAGTTTTACTGGACAGAGCAAAAATTGTAGATACATTTTGTGCATTATTACGAGTAAACGAATACATAATTAATACGAACACCAAATAACGATTTGCTAATATTTCAGTTAAGTTTAATATGTCAAAGTATAATAATTACATATTATGATCATTGGTAATATTTAAGTAAACTTGTACTTATAATTTTTGTTGTTTTTGCAATATGTTAGTAGTCCCTTCTGTTCTTCTTTTGCCAATTACGCGCTGAATTCTTGGCACGACATATTGCAGTTCAGCTTGGTACATAGTTCGGCTTTCACTAGGTACACCCGCAATCTGTTTCCTTCGCCTATCTATAAATTTGACATGAGAGAAAATGTTAAACGTAAGTGTTGCTTACAGAAATGGACAGTACTTTCGCGACAAGTTTGTAAACTTGAGGAAAATTAGATTTTTTTTAAAATTTTCGAACAGACTTCACCGACATGTATTTGTGAAGGTATCATCATCAAATTTTCCCAGAACTTCATTTAAAAGTGTAACCTTATCGTAGAGGTCATATTTCTTAACATCTAATTTGCAGGATTCGGCTGCTGTAATAACTGAATTGAACTGAATCGGTCGGTTCACTTGATTCAAGATGGTGATTACTGAAAAATGCTTGAAAGGAGATGTTTCATAATCGTAGTACTTCTTTAAGTACGTCAATGCTCTTCGATAAACTTCAGTCACCTCGTAGATAAATTTACGCCTTTCAGTATCCTTAACGTGTTTTAAGGAAGATGTTGCCTTGCTGCCAAAAAACTCATCTTTTAACTAACTTTCCAACTTCACGCGTAGTTCTTTGCGTTCATGCAATCACGCCTCCGTGCATAGTACTAACCATTTGTGCTTTATTAGGATTTTGGATAGAATGATTAAATAGTGTGTCGTCACGCGCATTCTGAGAATTACTCCAATTTCAGGTTCCCATGCGGCTTACCATGTTTTCCCGATCGTTGGACAGCGTGAAACGGTGAAAGTTGTAACCGCCTGTTCATAAACGATGAAAGTTAATTTCAGCAACTGAAGTCAAAATTAATCCTGCAATTTATTTAATTTGTTATAGTTATTTATCGGCATTAATATGTGATAATATTGAAAACTTGTTACAACAAGTCCAACCCGGAGAAATGGTTCAAAAACCCGGAGCCCGGAGATAAGGTGTTCAAACTCGGAGACTCCGGGTCAAATCCGGAGATGTGGTTAAATAGTTACCACCTAACCGTGTGTAAAGTTTTATATTTCTAGCTTGTCGGGAACATGTCAGTGCCTGAGTGAGTTAGCGAGTCAGTGAGTGAGTGAGTGGTTATTGCATAAAAATAGCCTATTTTTGGGATTACAACTCAGCACCCCATGAACCCTTTGATTTGAGGTTTGGTAGTGTTATAAAAGTTCTTATTGCTAGTAAACCATAAATTTAATATTAATTGAAGTGTTTTGGGGGTACATAAGGGGATATTTGCCAATTTTAGATTTTTCTGGAAAATGTGACGTGACCACGAATTTTCATGCCAAATTCAAGCACTCTAATTAAACGAGAAATGGATTAAAAGTTCCCGGGTGAACAAAGAGACACAGAAATTAGGAATTTTATATTTATGTACATTGTTACATATATTAGACACAAGATCGCTCTGAGTAAAAGAAAATATTAAACGATTATAGTACAGTTGTGCCACTTGGAGATAAAGTTTGTTTGTGTGCAAATATTAAGAATTTATAATCGTTTTGCGTAATATCAACTTGTTACTCTCTATTTTATAGGTTAAGCAAAACTTGTGCACGATTTTACAATTCCCCTTTGAATAGCTACAGTAATCTTTGTATTTTTAATCTCCTGCACTCAACTAGTATACGCAATAGAATGTAATTAAAATACTTTTGTTTTTTTGCAGAGCGTGTTCGTCTAAATACGACCTTTGGTTGTGTATTCGAATCCACGCATATTAAAAAGGAAAATCATACACCAATAGTTTATTATTTAAAATTCGATTATTGTTCATAATTTAAGAGCTGGTAGCGACAGCAAACTCCCCGTGTCCATTTTCTGAAACATATAAAGCTGTCCTGTACCCTTTAACAAATGTAATGCCGAGTAAACTTAACCAGCAAAGACGGATTCGATAAAATCAGGTTAGACCATTATTTTCTTAAACTTTTTGTACACATCTTAGTCTGAGTTGTCGGATTTTTATCCTGTAGCTAGGTGGAGTGCTTTGCTTGCCCGACTGAAACGAAATTGCCTGGAGTTGAACAAGATAAAATAAAAAATGACAGAAGGTTGAATTTCATTTTTCGAGCCTATAATTAAGAAAATACACTAAAATTATTATCGCAGGTAGGAAATGTGATTGTACTTGGATGAAATATTCTTTCGTATTAAACCGAATAACTGTTGGATTTTAAACTGAATCTAAATAAATACTGGTTTTAGAATTACATTGAAAATTTTGACCGTATGTCAGATAGGTCAAGTTTAGACATGTAGCTGTGGCCATAATTGCCTCTTTCTCGCACAAATGAACGTATTATTAAACAAAATGTGACCTGTAATATAACACACTAAAAGAAAAACGTATGTACGTTACACATTGTTGAAGACAAAAAATATTTGAAAAGATGGCGATGCTGTAATGCAATGTTTTATATTTGATGGTCCACCTATTTCTGGGGATTCCATGGAAGTAATTTACTGTTCATTTTATCATTTACGCAAGAATTCCCGATTTGTAAATGCAATGATTTCTGCATTCGTGTAATTCAAAGACAACTTCAGTTCTACAAAGACGGGGAAGTATGAACACATCAACCGTTTGCGTTTGCCGCAGCAACCAGTTTGTAGCCAAATAGTTTAATTCCTTTCGGCAGTCAGCTTTGCTGTAGGAACTTCCATATCTGTCTCAAGTGTCTCATTGCAATATTAACGGATATTTCCAATAGGAGTAATAGTTCATTATATATATATATATATATTTAATCTCTCTCTCTCTCTCTCTCTGTGTATAAAAAAAAAAAAAAAAAAAAAAAAAAAAAAAAAAAAAAAAAAAAAAATTGATACAAGCTCGGTTTTCTAACTAAAAAATTCTAAAATATTCAATTCCTAGGATTTCCTTTGAAACATCTCCTTAGAGAACCTCATCAGAATTTCCTTCACCCTCTCATTTGACTACAAATTCATATATGCTTTATTCGTCTACTTCAAGGCCATAAGAACTGAAGCCTCAAAATTAAAGTGTATGTGTAATAATCAGAAAGTGCTTTATTTGTTATGTATATTTGGACTACAAATGCATCATAAAAAAAACTAAAATTCTAGTAATTAATAAGATAAGATAAAATTAATTGTATGGGCGGTAACAGCACTATGGCCTAGTAATTAATCTGATGATTAATTGCAACGTAATCATTCGACAATATATACATATATAATCTTGATTTGGTGCTTAATATGAACTATTGGAAATGTAGCTACATGTGTCGTTTAATACCAAAGTAATTACACAATATGGTGTGAATCGCTCTTCATCAGAATGGCCGACTGTATTGACGCATATGATCATAAAAATCCAAGACTCCTCCCCCATTCACAACCTATGCTAGCTCCAGCACTTTACGTCAAGAATATAAAATTTTCGCCAAAGGAAAGATATGTGCATCAATCTAAACACTTTTATAAAATTAACGCAAAATAAAAAAAAATAAAACAAAATCCCTCCCTCAATGGTCCTCGGTTGTTGAGATCCCAAAACATATAACAAGGCCAAATATCTTAAGTCGCCGTATAACAGCAGGATTCGAAGGATCTCTCTGTAAGAACTAATTAAGGCAAAATACTATTTATTAACTTTGCTTAAAAATTTATAACCATGAATCATATCTTCGAGATAGCACATTTCCCTCATATCGGGAA
>JAGDQP010005588.1:59548-72747 GCA_022664845.1 Lepisma saccharinum
AAATAGAAATGCATTCACAGAATACACTTACTCTGAAGAGAGCCAAAAGGGTTAATATTGCAGTAAGGTCTCTTTCTACTACCACACATATTTACGTAATAATTCCAGTGATTTTCGTGTCTGGTCGTCTTCTGTACGTACAAGTGGTGAAACCGTCCAGTCGCTTCTCTAAACCAAGTTTGCTGATTCACGAAGCATTAGTTCGTATGCTGGAATAGTTGTTAATATGACAAAGAGTGACGAAAATTATCATGCAAGAAGTGTTTCGGCCTTCCATCACCACAATTTGTTCCAACTATCCTGTACTTTTTGTTAACTCATGGAGGACAAATAAACACGTTAACTTGGTTCAGCAACAAGTACCTGACATTATATAATTTGAGCGGAGACTAACTGCAAAGAAATGCACTGGTGTCATTCAGCCCCTGGATGTTGACTTTTTCCGCTCTTACAATCATTTCGGTCGTTTAATTACGAATGGTATTTTGTTTAAAGGAGAGATAGACATTTTGCACTGAGATTATTTTCTACGTGTTCAATTTTATGTTCACTACCAGTTCTCTGTTAATATCTTTTGGGACATCATTAAATATGAATTCTTGAGTTGCGGTTACACTGACGAAATGCCACAAAATGTCACTACTCTTCTTGAGTACAGGTTTGACCAGATAGTTTTCGATGAATACCAGGAAGACGACTTTGACAATATAAGCATTGAAATATGTGCACATTGTACGAAATGTTTTCGGATAATTATGTCACACTCTCACTGACAAACTGCATATTCATTACACACAATTACATTTGGTCATACAAAATACTTTTCATACCACTGACAATGACAAAGATCTTCTAGTTAGGCATACATTCTCGAACCTTCGTTATACATGTATACGATTATTCAATCGTTTCATTTAACTTCACTATTTTTGGGAAAATAATAGTGGTATGTTTTGTTATTTAATTAATGACTTGTTCTTCTCAATATTATGCTATTGAAAATATGTCTTTTAAATGTATCTCACTATCATTCAGCAGTGCTGTTATCGCGCATAAATTCCATATTATCAGTACAGGGTTCTAGAAATGTGTGGAACATTTTGGCAACCCTGCCTGTATCTGTGTTTTGTTTCTGATATTCGTGTGATCCTTTACATCTATCTACTGCTTCTAATTTACGCCGTTTTCCATGCACATGTATTTTTTGCAATGTCGCCCTTAAAATCTCTACAGTAGGTTTCGTGATGTTTCATTTTATATATTCCAGAGTTTTCAATACCGTGTAGTGGACCTTCAAACGTTAATTTATGTCCGCTTCAAATATATTAAAATTAGTATTTATAGTATTATTTACAAAAAAATGAGCTGAGTTGGTAACACTGTTTTATATATGGCAATAAGTGTTGTGATAGTTTCAACTGGTTTCTTTAAGCTGTTTTCCTTATATCGCAGTTTCAAGTGAGATCTTACATTATTTCTTTCGTATTTCTGCTCTCTCTCTCTCTCTCTCTCTCCTCTCCACTACTTTTATCTAAATAAACCTAACGCACGATAGTTTTATTAGGTTCTGCAGGGTATCGCAATAACCAAACAGCAGCACAGATCAACATAAAGAGTAAGCTTACAACATATTGCAATCATGTATACGATTATTCAATCGCTTCATTTAACTTCACTATATTTGAGAAAGTAAATGACACACACTTTTGATAGCTTTTTCCTTCTGTTTACATTTTTTTTTGCAATTTAGGACCTCAAAAATGACTAAAAAGAACATGAATTGAAAAAGAAAAGCAAGTATGGTATTAATACGCAAAGCAACAGAATTGGAATCTATACATAAGATTGAGGGTTACCCAATGTTATAATATACAAAATAATTAGACATTTCGACAATAGGTTTCTCTGCATAAAATAGTATTAAACAATAGCAGTACAGTTTATCCGCTTGAAGGTAACAGTTGCGTGTACATAAATATTAAGTATTTTAAATCGTTTCAAGCAGTATCAATTTATTGCTATCTCTCTTTCGTCTGGCAATTAATGATCAAACGCATACTTTTAAAATTCGCCTATGAATAGTTACACTTATCTTGGTAGTTTAAAACTCGCGTACTCAAGTAGTATACGATTGAAAATAGTCTTTAAATTGTTTTACTTTTTAGAGAGCGTGAATAAATGCGGTCTTCGACTGTGTATGCGAATTCATGCTTATTAATTATAATTAAAAATAAAAAAAATAATCAAAATGTAATTAGGGGAACATTAATGGAACAAAACATCTAATTTGATTGTTTATACTTTAAGAGTTCATCGTGACATTAAAGGACACACCACTTTCGGAAAACAAGAAAGCTATCCTTCCCCTTTTAAAAAAAAATCCCGTGAGGTGTTAGAGAGCGAAGGTGGGTTACTTAAAATTAATTTATATATTTTTCTCAGTATACAAAATTATTAGTCAACTACCGTAGACTTGCCCTATATCTAGGATGGTGTGTTTCACTGGTAGAAATGGAACGTCATACTTTTCGACTGAATTGAACTAGATAAAAAATGTGTGACAGAAGTATGACTTCGCTCGAGAAAATTCACTAAAATAATGATCATTGGCAGCAAGAATGATTACCGTATTACTAAATATTCTTCCCTACTGCTGTGTCAGTAAGGAGGCGAAGAACAAATTTAATAATTTTTACAATTATCTTTGGCTCCTGGTGTTTTCAAATTCTTGCAGCGTTAATTTAACTCATTTGCCGACGTCAGGGAATTATTAACTTTTGTCCACGGGCTTAAGTGGGGTGATAAGGCAGTATTTCGTTGTTACTTTAATATAGTATTATTATATTAGCAAAATCGTATTATAATATTTTTAATAAGAGCTTTTTTATTCTAAAACAAATACTAACCTACAAAGATGTTGCTTTGACTGGTTGTAGAAAACTTTAAGATTTGGGTCATAAGGTCTTGAGAAAAAGTATTCCAACAACAAAATAAAAATTTTGCTTTTGCATGACTAAAAAGAAAAGCCTGGGGCTCACCAATTTAAGAATTTATAAAGTGGCTGTACATGAATGTGCACCACATCCTTTTCTTTCTAGTCATAGCGTAAACAAAATTATCTTTTTATTTTTCGTAAGAATTGATTAAGAGAGTTAAGCATTAAAATGTTTTTATTTTAAGCCATAAGATTCAGAATCAGTACATCACTGCATTTCTGTTTGTTTTAGTTACATGGCATCAACATGAGAATACAGTTTATTTCACAAATTAGTACGGTTTACTATAATATACTATTCAAATGTGTTAGCTACACTGTGCTAGCATTGCCAAACAAATAGTACAAAATTATGTTATAGTATTACCTGAATTCGTAAATGCAAAAACAATGGATTCCAGTAATTGTAAGGAATGTCCCATGTTCTCTTCATTATGAAAGCCCCCTATTAAATATTTTTTTCTGGAGTAATGACGTGTAAGTTACGTAATCAACTGGTACAGTAATATATATAATTCTCATCTTAGTTTGGTAAATATTTACATATTTCAAGTAAAGAAACAGTAGGACATTGTGCGCAAAAGTAACAGTAACTGTAACTCCTATCTATTTCAAAGAGTTACAACTGCTAACATCCACCGCTTCTGCTTAAAAAAGTTATAACCTATCTTTACAATATTCTTTCGTGTATGTCATATAATGTATGCAACATTCTGTAGAAATCAATTATCAAGCCAATTATATCAGTATTATAGCAAATTAAACTTACAAAAGTAGCAAAATATGAAAGAGTTTTAACAATGTCAGAAGTATTATCTTATCGAATCTTAATTAAATATATCTGAAGGCCGAATCTAAACAGGACGAATGCAATAATTAAAAGTGGAACACCTTAAATTAGTCATATTTGAACACATTTAACATTCACTAATTTATAATATCACTTGAACAATTTGATACGCCGTTTCATCTAATAAAACGAACCTTCTTCTTTTTCTTGTTGTAGTTGCAGCTTGTTACCGCCGAATCTCGTTACTTCCAACCTGTTACAAGGTATTAAGTAATATTCTGTTAACACGCCTAAGTGTATACGTACATGAAATAATTGGAGATCACCAATGTTGATTTAGGTGAAATAGATCCTCGTTGGACTAGATTTTTGAATTGAGACAAATTTTAAAAAAAATGGGGATTCAATGGGACGGTTCATCAGCTATTCATTGATTTTAAGAAAGCATATGATTCTATCAAAAGGGACAAGTTATACAGTATCCTGATACGATTTGGAATTCCGAAAAAAATGGTTCAACTAGTTAAGATGTATCTCAATGACCCCATAAGCAGAGTACGGATAGGTAATAATATGTCACATAGTTTCAAGATTCGCAACGGATTATAACAGCGCGATACCTTGTCCCCACTACAGTTTAACTGCGTTAGAATACGCGATTTTAAAAATTAAAGGGGACAAAAAGGGACTATCATTGAATGGTTTGAATCAACTGTTTGTATACGCGGGTGATGTAGATATAGATGATAGGAGACGATATAGATGCACAATAAAGCAACGCCGAAGCCTTAGTAGAAGCGTGCGATGGGATAGGTCTACAGGTAAACATAGATAAAACAAAATACATGATAACAAGCCGGAACACAGGTAATGAAAAAATAAAAACATAAGAATTACGGATGAGGTCATAGAGAAAGTAAACAAATTTATATATTTGGGAGCATACGTAACAAGCAAAAACGAGATCACAGAAGATATAAAAAGTCGCTTAGTATCGGGGAAAACATGTTTCAATTCAGTCCAAAAATTTCTAACTTCGCGATTTATAACAAGGAAATAGAAATTGAAAATATTCAGAACGGTTATTCAGCTGGTAATTCTTTACGGTTCCGAAAGATGAAATACGACCCTAGCAGACGAACATAAATTACGAATATCTAAAAATAAGGTTTTGAGTAAGATATACAGGCTGAAACGCGACGAGCTGACTTAATAGTGGAGGAGACTGCATAATGAAGAACTCCACGGACTGTACGATTCACCAGATGTTGTAAAAATAATGAAATCGCCACGGCTAAGGTGGGCAGGTCATGTAGCTCGGATGGGGCAAAAACGAAGATTATATTCTATCCTGGTTGGAAGACCGGATGGTAGGAGACCATTGGGAAGACCGAGACGTCTTTGGGAGGACCATATTAGAAGAGATCTTTAAGAAGTAGGTGTTGGTGATGAAAATTGACTTGATATTACCCAGGATAGAATCAAATTGCTAACGTTTGTTACTGCGGCGATGAACTGGCAAATTCCATAAGCCATATAGTTAGTTAGTTAGTTGCAGTTTGTAAATTTATGTGTATATCGATTGCTATGAATCCATGAAATCAGTAGGTGTTTGATTGTAAGGTTACGTATATTAGAAGTCACCGTTTATTTTACTTATTCAACTCCATTTCCTCTAGTTTTTTTTTTACTTGATCCCCGTGACTTGTATGGGTTATGTTATACCCATACAGTCAAAATAATTTCTTCTGGTTTTTCAGGATCTTCTATCGTCTCAAAAGAACTAACGCTAGTGTTTGTAAAATCTTTTAATAGAGTGTAGTGATATAATCAAATCATCCAAGTTAACTAAGTATATTTTTACTGAACTGGATACTGTTTCATGTATCCCTTTTATTTTTTGTTCTCGAATGATAGGTTACTTCGTCGTAAGTTGTTCCTTTTGTTATTGGTTGTTTTCGTCAGTATTTTCTTCCAATCCGGCACCATACACGTTAAACATTGAGAACAATCACACTGTTTTGTAATTGTCTCACCTTAGATAATGATAAGATCATGGCATTGTTTATTATGTTGGACTATAAGTTTAACCGTGCCCAATATATCTAGTTTTGTGCCGTTGAAGAAAACTGCCTTACAACTTATTCGTGTTAATTTCTGATATGTACCTATTCCCGCTGTTGTATTAACAGACATTAAGCTAAGAGGTGAACCTCAATCAAATGATGAAGTTATTAGTTTTCTTGTGTGTTCAATTCCTATCTTATGTGTCTCGTTCCTAGTTTGTACTAACTTGGTTTCAAAATTTACTTCAGTTATTGTGAGAATATCGTCCATTAGTAAAGTATTTAGTGTCCTCCTTGATGTCATGAACGCCCTCCAAGTATACTTCGATGTCCATTTCGAGTTTTATTTCTATTAAAGGATTCCTTAAATCTTCGTGAAGTTCTCCGCAACGATAACACATTTTTTTGTATTGACTGTACACGAAAGCATTCTTCTTAGTATCGCTCACAGTATCTGACTAATGGGTATTGGTCCTCACCGACTTTTGTGACTGCTCTGCTCTTGTGGCATTAAAACAAGGTACATCCTTTTCGACCTGTTCTTCAATATTCAGGGTATATATTGTTTTTAGCAAAGTCAACTTCGGATTGGCCAAAAGTTTCTTTCTGGTAGCTCCGCGGTAAATTCCAATAACAATCAGAACTCTTGTCGTGTCTTCTAACTCACTTTCAAAGTCACATTTGACAGAATGTTTTGTATAATTCGTTATGTATTTCCATGACAACTTCAATTCTGATTGCCTTAACGAGTGAAACTTAAATTCTAACAACAAAGACGTTTGTTTTCATTAGATAATTATTCTTTAGACTTGCCTTGGTCATCTCAACAGATTGCTCTTATACATCGTGTGGTGCAAAAATATTTCTACGTCTGGGTATAGTTCATGACCCAATTAGATATTAGTTGCTTTTGTGTTGTTGGGTTAGTAATAAGGTTGACTTTCGATATGGATGCATTAGGCACACTCGAGGCATAACTATGGGAGCTATATTATATCCATATTATGTTGTAACTAATTCTACGTACTTCTTATTCACTTCAAGATAAGCTGAGATCTAAAAAATATATAATTTGGTGGGGAAGTTCGATATTCAATCTGTCCTGGAATCAATCAAATCCATATATTTACACTTGATATTTAATATAATAGAATTGATCGTGATGATTTCGATTATCTAAGAAACCTATTCATTAGGAAAGTTCATATAACTCAAACAATAAACACAACAAATGTGGGTTCATCTTGCGTATTCTCGTAATTAGGGTATTGACTATTCCTTAGATACATAGTAGAATAATATCAACAATAATCGTGTTAATAAGAAAAACCCAAATGTCAATACCTTATAATAGACTTAACTATTCAAACGAAAATGTAAGTTATGATATACATTATCTAAACAATGACAGTTTTGAGAATTTGCACTAACAAAAGAGTAAACCATATAACGAAACAGTGTGCCATACCATGATTCTCTTACCTTCTTAACAAACATTCAAATATCACTATACAACGGACAAAATTCCAAAAATTTTGTTAAGTTAATTAGACACATTCAAAAATGAAGTAATATATCAAGAAATAATTACGGATGAATTGTAGGGTGTCGAAAGAAAAATCGAATTGAAACGCATTCATCAATTTGCGGATATGTAATTTTAAGGGAAGTGTCGTATACGCATGTTGTTCTACAGAACAATTTTATTCTAAAGGAATTAATATTGTTTAACAAGTCAACTACAGAAAACCCATCTAAGTAGCATGCTTCTGTCACTATCTTTCTAGAAATTGATACATTGAATTCAACCTCGATTGTGATTTGCTAAACTGACATGTATTGCGTCATTCCATGTAGAGATATTACGTTATTTTTAACATGCAGCGAAAGCTTTGCACTCCTCTATCTCCCAAACAAGATATTTCCCGAAATTTGGTCAAAAGGACTTTACCGTACTTCAAGGATCTTTTCATGATAGTAAAGTCGTGACGAGTTTCAGCGCTTCTCACCTTTTTGACTGATTGAGATCTGGACTCAGAAGATTATTACCGGAAGAAGAAATATTGGGAACGCTCGCAGTAGCATGCGCATGTAAAGACAAACTAAGCTTTTCAGGCTCGAATGACCTCACCTTGTCATATTCCGTGGTTAGAATATCGTACTGGCGCGCCCAATCTGGCAACAGCGCAACATTGGAGAGATACACGGAGAATTTACGAGAACAGTTCTTGCATACTTTATGATCACGGGAGGATAAAAAAGTATCAAATTCAGGAAGATGTGTAATGTATGACCATTTTAGCAAGACTAATACGAATCACTGATGCCTGAGACATGTGGTTAGTTTGTTTTTTATGTTCAGTGTTTTAGGGTCAGCGAGACAACCCCAGCTTGCTTTGTGTTTTTCCGTAGAAATTCAGAACTGGTACCTGATCATTAATATGTCTAGGTTAGTTTGGGAACAAACCGAAGCTTTTTCTTAGCATGTTTCTTAATATAATGCCAAAGGAAAGCATATTCCTTTGAGGGGGACATGCGTCCTTCCCAATCCCTTTGGGGTTTTTAGGCACAAATTAGGAATTAGAACGAGACTATTAATATTTGTAGGTCGGTTGGGAAAGAAAATGAAGCTTTATCTGAGAATAATGTTTAATATAATAAAAAATAGAGTATATATTTTTGAGGGGGCACGCGCCCTCAGCCCTGTTGCTGTTTGTACAAATTGGGAATTGGTATGCTACTCTTTACAATTCTAGGTTAGTTCGGATAAAATATATTTAGGATTTTTCTTTGAATAATCCTTGATACAGTACAAAAATTGAGTATATTCCTTTGAGAGGGCTTGCGCCCCTGTTGCCCCTTTATGGATAAGCCACTGAAAGGAAAATTAAAATACGTACTTTGACCCCATGTCCTTCTAGGATATTGAGTTATACATATTCCGTCAGATTATTTACTTGTGTGGCTAATTACAAAAATCACCTTCTGGGAGTCCCGATTGTTAACGAACTCTGAAACATACATGCAAGGGAAAGTGATACATTTAAAAATCGTACATATCTTTCCGTTATACCTGTTATATGAAACTGACACGGGCTCAAGATATAATAGAAAAGCAAATCTACAGAAGGAAAAATAAGAAAATGTACTTTTTTTAAGACAATAATCGATCAACTTTTCATCAATATACAGAATCATATTGTATTTAACATAAAAACTGGGGTGGTTCAAAAATGGCGGAGAAAATATATGGCCGAATTTCACTTTTGGTTCTTCTAAAATTTTCTACCATACCAATTGAAATTTTATAACAAATTTTAATGGCTGCACAAGGAAATCGAAATTCTATATCTTATTTATATCTAGAAAGTAAAACAAAAAATGTATGTCTCAATTCTACACTTTTCGGAATGCGAGTATTGACGACCACTATTGTCTTAAATCAACAACACATGATGTTTATTGGAGATCAAGTGTTTGCCTTCCGCCATCGTGATCGCTTGCTTTCATACAAATGGAACATATTCTCCATGAATAGGAATTCTGATCCTTAATTGACAAATTCAAAAGTGATCAAAGAATAACATAAATCGTGCGAGTATCTTTTTACGTTTCGGGTTCAGCAACATATATTTCATCCCTATAATGTTTTAATCTAATATTTCGTACGTCTAGGGAGTTAGAGTCGAGTCTTTGGCTCAGTCGTAGTCGGGTGAGTTTCGATTGTCTCCAGTGAGTTTGTGAAAGTAGACTGGTTTCACGTATCTTTATGTTTGGTAGGTTTACAATTATTTATCGATACCATATTATGAGTTCACCTATTAAGGACCGTCCCCAGGTGGCGGATAGGAGAATGCCGACCAGATATGGTGGGTACCGATAATATTCCGGGGAGGACCAACACCAGCACTGCTGCCTTGCAGTTAGTAGAGGGATCTACAAAGGTTAGGGAAAGTTAACCCCGAACAAAAATATCATGGTGAGGGGAAGCAGCAACGCTTTCACTAATCTGAGACTGAAGATGAACGACAGTGGTAATGCTCAGAGATGGACAGAGGACGATATCTTGAATGTCTATCTTTACTGCGAGGTCGCAGAGCTGACTACTCTACATCACTAAAATATGTCAAGAAATAGTAACAGTAATTCCTCTGGGGTAAAATATCCAGGAGATAAACTAGTCCCACATTCGGATCTCCGAGCGGGGACTGCTTCAGAAAGCTCCAAGAACAGGATTAAGAAAATCTTTGAATAGGAACTTGGAACGTACGAACATTTTACCAAACATGCGCTCTTCAGGTGGCGGTACGCGAGACCAAGAAATACGAACTAGCCATATTAGCGATACAAGAAGTTCGGTGGGAGTGTCAAGATAGCATCCCAAAGGCCAAGCACACTTTCTACTGCTGGGAAACACAGTCTCATGATTTCGGAACAGTATTCCTCATTGAGAACTAATCTTCAGGCGGTTCAGAATATAGAGTTCGTAAACGAAACTATTAGACGTTTCGATACCTACTCGATGGGGCATCACGGTTTCATTAAACGTCTATGCTTCCGACCAAGGTGGCTATTGATAACGACAAAGATATATTTTACGATGAGCTAGAAAGGTTGTTTGCTCGAATGCCCAAGTATAATTCGAATGTTATGTTAGGTGATTTCAATGCAAAGTAGGGAGAGAAGAAACATATATACCTACTATAGGCAAATGCAGCCTTCACGAGAAGACCAACAACAATGGAGAAAGGCAAGATCAACAAGACCAACAACATCTTTCACGATTTCTAAAAACCTACTGGTAAAGAACACATAATTTGAACACAAAAGCATACACAAATACACATTGCTATCTCCGCACGGAAAATCTCTCAATCAGATGGATCACGTATTACTAGATATACAAAGACACACCAACAAAATGGACGTTAGGTCGTACAGAGCAACAGAACGTGATACCGACCATCACTTTTTGATCACAAACCTAAGGGCAAAGTTATACATCGTGAACAGACAAGGTAAGGGGTCAACACAACTGAATTCCGAAGTTAAACGATTAAATAATCCGAGTAAAAAGGCAGATTACCAACTCGAACTCTCAAATATGTTCGAAATCTTAGCCGACTCGATTAATAATAATGCTGATATTAATACATTGGTGCAAGTAAGATGTGGGGGACAATTCGTGAAACAATTCAGAGCGCA
Organism: Lepisma saccharinum; assembly: GCA_022664845.1. Classification (NCBI taxonomy): domain Eukaryota; kingdom Metazoa; phylum Arthropoda; class Insecta; order Zygentoma; family Lepismatidae; genus Lepisma; species Lepisma saccharinum. The sequence continues at coordinate 70,605 of JAGDQP010005588.1, forward strand.
GCGAAAGAACGTCTAGGTGAGAAGACACAACAGAAAAATAAACTTGGTTCGGTGAAGAGTGCCTTAGGCTTCATGAAATATGAAAGCAAGGAAGTTAAGGATGGATAAGTAATAAAAAGGAAGCATATACCAACCACTACAGCAACGCGAAACGAAACGCCACACTCGGGCTCAAAACAAAATGCGAGAATATCTGACTAAGAAGAATCAGGAGATAGAGGAAAACGGGAAGACAAATAACATACGAGATCTACACAAGGGGTAAGCTCGTAAAGAAAAGGTTACGAGCTGGGGATAGGAATAATTAAAATTGAACGTGGAGATCTTCAGACGGATCCGACTAAAATTGTCGATGTGTGGAAAAGTTATTTCGAAGAAACTTCTTAATATGCACAACGGAAATCAAACAGAAGAATTTGAAATACATACCGCAGAAACGTGGATTCCCAAACATAGCGAGATCGAGATCGAAATGTGAGTAAAGAAATTGAAAAAGATTTCAAATCACCAGGAATAGACAATATTTCAGCCAAATTAATTAAAGCGTGATTAACGGCACTAATCAAGGAGCTACATAAATTGATAAATATTATATGGGAAAGAGGAGCTCCAAAAGGAATGGAAAACCTCAATAATAGTTCTGATTTCAAAAAAGGCGATAAATCGGACCGTAATAATTACCGCGGAATCTCGTTACTTTCAACGTGTTACAAGATATTAAGTTATATTCTGTTAACACGCCAAAGTGATGAAATAATTGGTGGTTACCAATGTTGATTTAGAATAAATAGATCCACGCTGGACCAGATTTTCGCCTTGAGACAAAATTTGGAGAAGAATTGGTAATACAATAGGACAGTTCACCAGCTATTCATTGATTTTAAGAAAGCATATGATTCCGTCAAAAGGGGAAAGTTGTACAATATCCTGATAAGGTTTTGAATTTCGAAAAAGTGGTTCAACTAGAGAAGATGTGTCTCAATGATCCAATAAGCAGAGAACGGATAGGTAATCATATGTCAGATAATTTCAAGATTCGCAACGGATTGAAATAAAGCGATGCCTTGTTACCACTACTGTTTAACTTTGCGTTAGAATATCTGATTTTTAAAATTAAAGGGGACGAATAGGGTGTATCATTGAATGGTTTGAACCAACTGTTCGTATACGCGGATGATGTAGATTTAATAGGGAACGATATAATATGGATTTAATATGCATTGCACTACAAAGCAACGCCAATGTCTTAGTTGAAGCGTGCTATGAGATAGGTCAGTAGAAGACGGTCGTACTCGTTCCAAAATTGCGGGTTGCCTGCCTTCCAGGAGCAACCATGACGTGGTTGAATTGACGTGGTAGGTTGTTGACCCCTGTGGTAGGTAGTTGACCCCATGACGTGGTGTGGACGTTCGTACAAGACTACGAATGAATTTTGGGTGTGAAAAAAGTGATGACATAATCGAAGAGTGACGCAAATTTAAGATGGCGGCCGTAATAATCCACATACTTCGTTTGAGGTGACGTAGGAGATGTTTGTATAACACTACGTATGAATTTTTGGGAGAAAAATGACGTCATACGACCGGGACTCGAACCCGAGACCTCATAATTGAAGAGTGACGCAAATTTAAGATGCCGGCCGTAATAATCCATGTACTTCGCTTGAGGTGACGTAGGAGATGTTTGTATAACACTACGTATGAATTTTTGGGGGAAAATGACGTCATACGGCCGGGACTCGAACCCGGGACCTTCGAGCTGGTGGCCTATCACCGTAAACTGGCAGTTTAGTAACTTTGGACTTCGGCCCGTCACGATTCGTCTTTAGCTGCTAAGTATTAAAATCCACTACCATGCCCCTGCCGGGACTCGAACCCGGGACCTTCGAGCCGATGGCCTACCAGTCTAGTAAGACTGCCAGTCTAGTAACTTTGGACTTCGACCCGTAACGATTCGGCTTTAGATGCTAAGTATTAAAATCCACACCCATGCCCCTGCCGGGACTCGAACCCGGGACCTTCGTGCTGATCTCCAACCACCGCAGACTGCTAGTCTAGTAACTTTGGACTTCGACTCGTAACGATTCGACTTTAGCTGCTAAGTATTAAAATCCACAACCATGCCCCTGCCGGGACTCGAACCC
>JAGDQP010005589.1:4119-23128 GCA_022664845.1 Lepisma saccharinum
ATCCACAAAGAATTTGTTCAGCCCGGCCAGACAGTCACTGGAGAGTTTTACTTGGGCGTCATGAAGCGTTTGCTGGCAAGAATTCGTCGTATTCGGCCCGAATATCGAGAAATCGGCAGTTGGACTCTTTTGGACGATAATGCACCATCACATCGTTCGCGACTTGTAACTGAATTTTTGGTCAAAAATCACATTATTCGTTTGCATCATCCGCCCTATTCACCAGATCTCGCTCCGTGCGATTTCTATCTGTTCCCGAAACTGCATTTGGCGATGAAAGGAAAGTGGCACGCATCGATTGAAGCCATTGAGAAGGCGACGACCGCCGTCCTAAAGACCATTCCAATAAAGGACATGGAGAAGTCGTTTGACAACTTGTTGGAGCGTGCAAATATGTGTATCGATGCAGAAGGGGAATACATTGATTAATAAAAATGATTTGTTCCAAAATGTACATTGTTTTTTTGTTTTTTTAAAACGTTCGGTTTCTTTTGGAATGGAGGGTGTATTTGCACAGACATGTTTATACCACACATGCCTAGAGAGAGGGCGTAACCCTCTAGAGGCAAATAACCAAAACATATATTTAATTCATGAAACTATACAAGGTCAAAGAAAAACAAAACACACACACACACACACACACACAAAAATAATAATAATAAAAAAAAATAGAAAGGCAACTGTATTATATTTTAACCCTCTATTGAATAAACTAATTGTGTTGTGATATATCTCCGTCTTTTTTCATGGCTAGACGTAGTGGAGGAATGGTTTGCGTTGCCCAGGCTGTTGCAAAGCGCCGCAGCAATTGCAGACGGTTTCTCTATTAATTTCTGGGTGTCACCACTACGGAGTAGCTTTGGGGCACTTTCTTAAGATAGGTAATCATCATATATATGTATCGAATCTAATCGAGCGACCCTAAGACGTATATTCATTGGATGTAATGGTATCTTCGATAAACTGGCCGCACAGCTACAACGTTTAGAAGACTTTAGTAAAACTAAAGGGTGCGTTGCTGGAAGACTGTATTATTATATATAATAAGTATATTAGGGAGACAGATGGATCCATTACAAGAGTACCACTTGGACACGTCACTAACTACTAAAGCCCGGAAGTTCAGGCATTTATTTTACTTGAAACAGACAGATAAAAAAGCATTTGTTATTGCTGAAATAAGCACTTAAAAAATATGACCTACCCTCGTTTCTTTTAATATCCTATATTAAGCATATTCTACACTACTTCGCGATGTTCTTCGTTGGTTGCACCGAAGTTGTTTCTTCAAGTCTTCAAGACATATTAATCCTTCTATCTCTGAGAACTGTTTTCACCTTTGAAAATGATCTCTCCATGTCCACAGAAGAAAGAGGAGCATACATAAAAGAAAGTATTACTGACGGGTTCGTTTTCACCTTTAAGTGCACTGCATATGTGTTTAATTTACTCCAGATCCTCATTTGCACCCGTTACAGGGGTTTACATTTGTTTTGACACTGCCAACACTTTGTTTATTGTTTCTCACACAATGTCCATCGTTGTCACCAATTTCTCAGCTTTCTTCTCACGTTTTATTATTGCTTCTGGCAACGTAGCGTAGTATGCGTGAGCTGTCAGGTCATCAACCAGTGACAGGTCTTAATGCCATGAATCGTACCAGAGATTCACAAAACACTGAAGCAGTGAAGGGTGACGACAGTAAATACGAGGCGATACACAAGTTCAGCCTAAATCCTTAAGGAATCACCCCTAGTCACAATTTTCTCCCCTTGAATTCAGGGCTAGGAGACAGCTTAAGGCGACAAGGGCAGCAGTGCTATATGGCTGTTTGTGTAATGCCAAAAATAAAATAAAAAATGGCTAAAATACATTAAAAGGCAGAATAAGACATTATGTTTAGTAATAGGCAGCAGAGGGTAAAATGGGCAAAAAGGGCAAAATGAAAAACATCTTTAACCCCACCCCTCACCCCCCCACAATGAGTAAAAAGGTTACCTATTATATATATGCTATTCACGCGCAACGAAAACGAAAAGGCATTTTGCCAAACTTCCTGGCTCTACTAACAACCATAGCGACATTGTTTCACTTGATGCAGTCTAGCTGTATTAGGTGAGTTCAAAGGCAAATGTTAAAGCTTACATTAAAACTGTCCTAGGTAGGTTAAAGCAAGACTAATAACAGAAAGTTAAGGGAGACTGCGAACTCATGGACTTCAGATAGTTCGAATAATTGTCATTACATTGCTTTCTGGTGTAACGTAAGTATATGCAAGCAATGCATTGACGTTAAGAATGAAAAACCACTAAATTTGGTAGAATTCGACACTTGGTTGAACGCATTCTTACAACAGAACACACTAGAAACAACACTGGCCGTGCTGACTCAGTGCTACAGAGCTTAATTCTGATGCTTGGGGTCGTCGGTTCGATTGAAATCCATGCCATGTGGACTTTGTGGTGGACAAACACTGTGTACGTGAATTTTCTCGGGGTTCTCCAGTTTTTTCCCACTTTCGTCATTTCACCACTTCTCCCAACATCATCGAAACGACTTGAGCCAAAGTTGCCTAAAGACCTTAAATAGAAATTTAAGTTAAGATACAAACAACACCTAATAATACATTTGATCAGTTTTTCATTAGTGATCTTTTTCGCATATGAAAAAAAGTATGGTTTTTATTGGTGAAATATTGATTAAATCCTTATTCATTGTGGGTAGCATTCGGGAAGTTTTGGGTTCGATCCTAGCGGTTGACCATCCTGACTGAGGTTTTTCGAGGGGGTTTCCTCAGTCACACCAGGCAAATGCTGGGATGGCACCTTCAATATAGATCCTGGCCCACATCTTCCTGAATCCTTTTCCCTCACCTCCCCCTATTCCGGCTTGAGCCTTAGATGCCTAAAGACCATAATCAAATTCATCTACCTTATTCATTGTTTTTTTTTTTCGTGCAGTATGAATATTAGTAGTTTTTCTGTGTATATTTTATTTTTCTTATTTATTTGTTTCGTTTATTTATTTATTTATAGGTGACATTAAAAACCTCGATGGGGCAGTCATTAGACTTGCTTTCGTGTCAGTTTGGAAAGAAACCTGAATTAGGCCTTTTCACCATGGACAAGTATAACGCCATTGTGAAGTACAAGACTGGATACTACTCTTTTCATCTTCCCGTAGCCTTGGCAATGTATATGGTAAGTTAGGCTCAAAAGGTAGTGTAGTCATTGAAAAATACATTAAAAAATGTCACTGTAGTGACTGGGATCTAATATTCATTGAACTCGGTAGAGATAGTTTAGTGCAGTGTTCGATTTGTTTAATTTCCAGAGAAGGAGGGGGGGGGGGGGGGGGCATTAGTGAGATATGTATTATACGGTATTTTCGTATCGTCCATATCCTAGGTCCGTAAAAAGTACCAGAAAGATTTTTGCCGAGAGGGGGATAATCCCAACCATCCCCTGCTACAAATTGAACACTGGTTTAGTGGTAGAGCACTCGGCAGGCAACTGGGAGACCCGAGGTCGTGTCATGGTCATAACAGTGGCTAATTTTTCGGTGTATTTTTCGACGTGTTATCATATACACGGGCTCTGTGTATAACGTACTCACTTCTAATTTTCAAATATTTGAAACTCAAGTGTATGTGCCATGAAATATGAATGAAATATTTTGAGTATTTTGCATGGCGAGAAAGTGAAACTAATTTTTTTGATTTTAGAGATATGGGTCATTCTCCAAAATCAGGGCCTTTTGGATAGTAATTCTTTTAAAAACTATTTTAAATTGTAAAGATGCAGGGTTCCCACTCACCTGGAATAGTCAGGGAATCCAGCTTAGCACTAAAAAGTCCTGGAAAAGTCAGGGAATTTCACTAAAAATGTCTGAAAACCTGGAAAAGTCAGGGAATTTGATAGCTTATTGTTTGAAGTTCATTTAGCTACAGCTGGCATTTTTTAGATCGTTTTTGAAATTACTTGGAGGCTAATGTGCCAACCATGAAGCAATTTAAGAAAAGAATACAGTGAAATATTTTGATGTATCTTTATTTTCATGCAACTGTGATCTTTATTTTCCCATGGAATTATGATGTATATATAAAATGGGGCACCTGGAAATTTCTGAGTAGTGACCTGGAAAAGTCAGGGAATTTGATCTTGGCAAATGAGTGGGAGGCTAAGATGTTAATTTGTAGGAATCTTGCAGGCATTGTGGGTTCCATTTACAAAATATAGAGTAATTTCCATGGAGTTGACGTTATTTACGTTTTTTCATTGCCATGTTCCTTACAGTGAGAATGGAATTCTACAATGAAGCATGAATGAAGTGCTCAACTCAGTGTTTTGCTTTTTCTCATGATTATACAAAACAGAGATTACAATAAAATACTATGATTATGAGTTCCATGGAGTTCATGATGAGTAAGTGAGACACTCCACAATAAATCGACTGTAGAAGCGTCTTCCTTCTAGTTCCACTGAAACGAGACTAAGATGGATGCGTCCTGTCTGACACATGCAGAAATGTTGTGCAGTGTTGCTAACTTCACAATTTTATTACAAGTTTTTGGTCAGTCCATGGAGGTGATGAAAAAGCGCGTTTCATGTATCTCAGTAAATGTAATTCACATACTAATAGGTTCGTTTAATTATGATTCGTGTTTCAAACTAAATTATTGTAAAGGATAATTGTTGAAAATTAACTGGAAAACTATAAACAGATATTGAAAACATGTCTCAAACATGAGAATGAAGGCGAGTTTCATTCCATGGAGTTGACGTTATGCATATTTGAGACTAAATAACAAAACTATTATTAAAATATGAAAGTGGATAGAAACTGGTCCAGTTATAAGATACAACGCAGGTTCACAAAATGTCCCATTCCTGGAGAATAGCCCATATCTGTTGTTCGTTCTATAGTTACACTTTTTAATATATTTTTTTTAAATTCTTGTACGTTTTTTAAAGTATGTTTTATACGTTTTGTAAAATGTTGTAAACGAATACATGGTATAATAAAGGAAGCACATGCAGGGTGCGAAATTATGAAACAGAAGAAAATTATAAAGGCTCATAAACAAATAGTCAGTGATCTTTGTATCATTATTGACTAAAAGCTGTTATTCTATGAGCCAGACTTGGGGAGTAAAGTAACACGTTACAATATTTTGAAAGTAACTGTAACGGGTAAAGAGTTACTTTTCCCCCCAAGTAACGACGTTACTTTTGCGTTACTATTTCATCTGTTGTTTGCAAAGAAACAAACACAAGTCCTTGTCAAGAAAGAAATATTTCTTAGAATTTTTCTAGATTTTTCAAAGTCTAAGGTTTAATATATTTGTTGTAGGTATGCATATGTTGGATGTGTATATAATCAGGGTAAAAAAAATTGGTATTTTTACCAGTTTTCTTTCCACAGTACAAATACAAAAGATGCAAGAACCGGTGCCAAAGTAACGCGTTACTTATTAAGTAACGTAACGCGTTACTTTTAAAAGCGAGTAAAGTAACTGGTAACGCGTTACTTTTTGACAGTGGGTAAAGTAACTTGTAACGCGTTACATTTTAAAAGTAACATGCCCAACACTGCTATGAGCGTATTACAGGTGTTACCAAAGGAGTCTTGCAAATTTTAAGATTATAATATACATTCATGATGATTCAAACCTTACGTTATTTTACAAATATTTTACTGTATCCGTTAAGGAATGGTTGTTCTCCGAATTGATCGTAAAGCTTCATCTCTCCAAACTAGGCCTCTTTTTCACATTTCTTTTTAGTCTTCACTGATCATTGCGGTTCCAGAGCTGCGACGTGTTAAGTAATAATGCTATGAAGACAATTAACATTACGTCATCCACTCTTTAATCGCCGGTCTTCAGAAGCCGGTACGTTATTGTCTACTAAATAGTTGTTTGGTTTCTCCTAACTGGAATTCTGCTTTGCATACCCGTTGATTCATACACAATAACTCAGAATAATTGTCTCTCGTGGCAGAACAGCCCAAGGTTGTAAGGCTCTTCTGTAGATATTCCCATCTGACTTCAGTCAAGCTTACCTCATTTTCTCTAAAAACTGCTACCGCTTCGCATTACGTAAGATTGAATGTGTTTTCATATTAGTAAGTATTGTGATATTTCAATCTATTTGTAACTTTTTGTACGGGCGTGTGGTATTTTCGGTAGATATCGTACTGTTGTAGCGGTTCGGTATTTGAAAATAAATATATGAGGGGGCAGAAAAAGACTTGAAAATAAAGAAGAAATCAAGAGTGAAACAAGCAGAATTTGCGACCTAAACATCAGTTCGATCAGCATTAACAGCCGTGATTACTTTTTTGCTATTTCCCAATTACCATATTTAAAAGGCGGTCGAGCGTGGGACTGACCACCCCACCTCACTTCGTACCGTAGGTCAAGAAAATGTGGAGCGCTACCTCCACACACCCCATGCTCCGTTCATGGCGTGTGCGTATCGCACGGGGGATAGCTTTATCTTTTTTTTTTTTTTTTTACTTTTTTTATGCTCTCCTCAACACGCTTCGTACCGTAGCTACCCTTTTGGGACGGACGTAAGACATAGTGGTGTCATGGCTATAAAAAATATATTATATTGTCATAACTATTCTGCGTATGAATTTTTCTGTCATCATCGTAAGAATGTTTGTGCTACTATCACCCAGGAATATAAGCAGGACTGTAAATCTGTCCTGAGTCTTACCACGCGAAGGCTGGGCTGGCATTCTTCTTCACTGCCTTCCCAAGAAGCTGCGCTCACTGTATCATGCCAGTGCAGACCAGAAAAGTTAAAAGAAATGAGTCGTTTTGTTCTACGTGGATTGCAGAAGTTAAACTTGTTGTAAACTTAGATTTATGGACCAAACAATCAGCTATGATGTAAGTTCATTACGTGTCTCGATATAACGACTTCCTACAGCGGGTACTTTGCCAGGAGACAATGAAAGGAAAGTAGCGACCAGAGCTTTTGTTTTAGTACCGCAACGGGATTCTCATGTAGAGAAATTGGGTAAAACCATCATTCAGTATGATTGACAGCAGAACTCGAACCTGTATGCCTCCTCCCAGGTCCCGATACGAAGTTCGCAACTAACCACTAGGGAAATATGGTTGCTCTACAAGTATAGAAAACCTCATTTGTTTTTTTTTGTCTTATCATAAAGTTAAAACATTTAGTATCATTTGACTTATACACAGGGTGTCTACCAGCCTGGAGAACCTGGAATACTCAGGGAATTTTGTAAATCTGGAAACTCAGATAAATTAATAAGGTGGACCTGTTCATGGTTGGTAAGAGCACTGCCCCGGCAAGGCGGAGGTCGTGAGTTAGATTCTCACTGCTGACCAGATTTTTTTTTTCAATCTTAAAATCCTTTATTTAAAAGAAATTACTTTGTTTCTCTTTCACTTGTGAAATACCAATACTGTGAAAGATGCTTGGACTGGGTGCTGGTGGGATTTAAAAAAAATACCCTTGCGTATTATTTACATGTTTCACTATGCTAAGAACTCAGGGAATTTGGTAAAAAAAAATTGGGCCGCGGTGGCTCAGTTGGTAGAGCGCTTGCCTCTGGCGCTAGAGGTCGTCGCATCGATCCCTGCTCATGTTATGTGGGCTTTGTGGTAGAGAAACACCGCGTGCGTGGGTTTTCTCGGAGTTCTCCCGTTTCCTCCCACTTTCTTCATTCCACCAATTCATCCGGCCTGAGCCAATGTTGCCTGAAGACCTGAAAATATCATTAAATTGGAAAAAAAATATTATGGAAAACTCAGGGAATTTCCAGTCACAAAATTAGTAGCCACCATATATATATGGTTCATAATTTAATTCATTTTGTGGAGCATAATTTTACAATCTCAAAGGTTTAATTTTACTTGTAATTATAATCCTTCATTATAATTAAAATTGTTTCACGTTTCGTTGCTCCGAGACGTATTTTCAATCCTAACCGAGCTTGTGAACTTCCAACTACGGAACAGAGAGATTTTGTTTAAAGTGAGCTTCGAACCACTACATTCGATGGACTCTGGCCGATTTTGAAGCCGGAACTCCGTGCATTGAGACCAAGCGTGCTTATTCAGTCAACAAGGGATCCCATTACCACATAAAAATAAGTTCCCGATCGATGAGTGGTTACGATTGACACCTTGCAGTCCAGGGGGTCTCAGTTCTATTGAATGTAATGGTTTCAAACTCACTCAGAACGCCTTACAATGTTATCGTCACCTCTATCGGGATGATGGGACTTGCGGTTGTCATACGGAGAGTTTCACCTCTTTATAAGTAGAGACGCAACTGCAGATCCCGTCATGCATTTTCGTAACAGTAAGACCCATGGATCTTCCCCGGACCGCAACACTTACAGCTTTCCTCTGTCGATGGAAGGCAATGGCGAATCATTATCAGTTCATCGTCTCAGGAACCTTTGAGACAAAACCTAGCTCCGAGCAGAAATCTATTATCCATCATCGTCATTATTATATGAGTGTAATTACTTTTGTCTCCGTCACGCATTGCCAGTTGATGCTTTTTGTAAGTTGGTTTTCATTTGTTTTATTTGCAGAGTGGTATTCGAGATCCTGAGCTGCATCGGCAGGCGAAAACTGTCTTGCTCGAAATGGGACGTCTGTTCCAAGTACAGGTAAGGCCTTTTTCTATTAATATAGATAAGTTGCGACTATTAATAAAGTATTAATAAGGCTATTAATATAGATTTTTCTGATTTATTATTTATTCGGGTGCTGTTATTCAGGGACTTCACTAGACTTTTGATTCATTCGTACAACCACTGATATATATTGTGCAGTTCCAAGTTCTATAAACCTCTGAGAGGGGTTTTGGCTAGCGCGCGGGGTGAAGTGCACAAGCAATCAGCAAGAGTTCACATACGGTATCTTCATTTCAGTTCTATTGTAGAACAAACAGAACCACCGTAGCTCAGAGGTAGATTATTGAAGTAGCAATTAGGAGGTCGTGGGTTCGATCCCAGCAGCAGACCATCCTGACTGAGGGTTTTGCACGGTTTTTCCTCAGTGACACAAGGTAGATGCCGAAATGGCACCTTCATTTCGACAACTGGTAGGTTTATTAGCCTGTAACTAAATAATTTCAAACTAATAATTCCTAGTGCCTTTTTTTAAATACAGAGATCAGGCTGGACTGATTTGTTTTTATTAGGTTTGTTCTACAATATTTAAGCATCTAAGGCTCATGCCAGGATGGGAGGATTCGGGAAGGTGTCGGCCGGGACCTCTCCATCCGACATTTGAAGGTTCCATCTCGGCATTTGCCTTGTGTGACTAAGGAAAAACCTCAGTCAGGATGGTCTGCCGCTGGGATCGAACCCACGACCTCCTAAATGCTACTTCAATAATCTACCGTTGAGCCAATAGAACTGAAATGAAGATACTGTATGTCACATTTTAACTAATTAAATTTACTTTCCTAAAAGCCATTATGCGTACTGCCGTCTAAGCTAATTATACACATTAGGCATAAGTGGCTGTGTACTTCTGTTAGATTTTTTTTCAACATGATCCCATTGAAATATCATCTTGAAATTTAGTACATACATTCTAATCAGAGGCACATTGAACATATATGTTTTTAAAGAAAATAAATAAAAAAAATATTTTGAGGTTTGAATTTTGGGCTTTCAAAGGTTTGAAAACGCGCCAAAAATCAGTAGATTCTTTTATTTCAATTTATAACTCAAAAACCAAAAGTGACAAAAACATGAAATTTTATATTTTTTATCACTTATGTAAAAAAAAAAAAAGTTCCGAGTATTCAAGTTCTAGACCATTGGTTGATTTGATGCGGGAATAACCCGCTTAATAACTCAAATCTTTTATTGTAAAGCGTAAACAAACCAAGAAATATATTTAAGCTCATGAATGCATTCTTTGTTGAAGGTAATAAATAAATATTTTTTTTCGTATTCCTTTTTCAAAATAAATATTGAGTGAAACTATTTGAATTAGGCCTAATTTTACCAGCAAAGTCACAAATCTCAGAAGTTTCGCGACACACCAGTTGAGAACCTCTAAATTCCGTTGAATTCTGGCAGTGCATATGAAGATAGCGAACTGTCGCTGTTACGTTCGGATTCAGGCTTTTCAATTTCAGCCTATCATATAATTCTAACGTCCTTGGTTAAGTCAATGGCGTCACGTGTGACATAACCGTGTAATTAGTTATATAAACGTTGCCTATGAATTGAACTAATTTTTGAAAACAAATTCAAATTAATTCGGGCAATAATTTAAGTTACAATGAAACATTTGCAAACCTGTTACATGTATTTGACAGAGCTCACATTTCCTAGCGATTGACACATATAAATCTATTATTTTTAAAAAATTTTTGACTTCTAAAATTTTAAACTGCGAGTCAAATTTGAGTCGCAGTCAAAGAGTGCCATCAACAGCTTTGCAAGGTTTCTAAGTGTATTGAATATATAAGGATATATACAGTGCAGCCCACTTATAACGTAGCGAATATAGCGAATTATTGGATATTGCGAACCTAAATGAAATCCCCGTCACCCTGCCTATTTAAAACATGGAAGAAGTGACCGTATATTACGAACAATATTTCCCGTCAAGACCGCTTATAGCGAAGTTTTCAGAATGGGTTCATGTTTCGGACGTATTCATTTTCCGCTTCTTCATGGCTATTATTTACATGTACAGACCGAAGTACAAAAGGTTGAAGGCCGTGAACACTCCTTCCCCTTTGTTTTGTAACAGGGCGAGAGGAATCAACTTTGTTTTGTTCAGCTGCAAGCTAAGTATGCAGGTCAGTTCCAGCCCCACCCCCTCTTTGTTTCTGGTGATGCATTACAAAGGTTCCACAAAACTGGTCTTCACTGCTGTTCTCATACATTCCTCATTTGGCTTCTGTCCAAACATTAGAAATCCAACACTTTTAAAATCGCATTGCCTTTTCAGACGATGGAAATTCACCTTACCTCGCTGTGCAAGCCAGGCATGACTCACCCCTTCCCCTCCCACTTGAATGACAGCGAAGGTAAAAATAAATCTAGGTTTTCAGCGGAGCTCATTGTGTTAGAAGTAAAGAGAGAGAGAGGTGCTTTCGGTTGCTATAAGAATTTACACGCTGCAAGTTGAATTTTAACTCGTGCTTGTGCATCGCTGGATTATGTACGGTAGGCTAGGTAACTCGTTTCATAAAATTACCTTCAGATTCAATGCTGTATATTCTTTTTTAAACGTTTCTGGTTGTTACCCATTTTTTTTTTTAACACCGTAATTCGGGAAAGATACGTGAGTCTGTTTATAACGAAGTTCGGATATAAAGAACTCATTTTGTTGGTGCTTTGAAATTCGTTATAAAAGGGCTGCGCTGTATATATAAAGTACATATAGGAGAAGGCCGGATAGGCATTATAATAGGTGTAATTTTTAAGAGAGGAGAGGAATTGTACTTACGTTGTATCTTGACGCAGATCACGTGCACACTTACACCACTAAACAATATATACTATAAAGTCACTTATAATTTTTAGCATCAGCCATCCTCTGTTGTAGAGAAGAAAAAAGTTCACTTGCACACACGTGGACAATTGGAGGAGATAGAAAAACAAAATGGCGAGCGTCCACATCAAAAACAAATGACGACGTTCTGCGCGTCCGCAAGTACTGATGTGGAACGGGTTTTCTAAATGGTGTATTGTGTTGAAAATTGAGCTGCGTACAATAAATAATAAGAAGAACTAGGACTCAGTAAGGGAAACGTAGTCTCAGGCAAGTTGAATACGGTATAGAAATCGCTGACGGAGAAAGTGGGATACAGTATAGAAAATGCACCCCGAAAAAAAGTGCGATTTAGTATAAAAAAGCGCACTCCGAGAAAAGTGGGGTATAGTATAGTAGGAAACGCAATGAAAAGGGAGTAAAAATTGCCAAGTCAATCACAAAAAGAGGGGGTCAGTATAGAAAACGCAAAAAAGGGGGGTGGGGGTGGGCAGGGTCGAGGGGGAAGTGTGGGTGTAGACGTGGAGAGAAGAAAGAAGAAAGTTACTGGTTTAGACCAGGTTTCAGTTCAGCATTCAAGCCCTGAATGAAAGCTCCTTCCCCAGAGACGACGTGTGGATGTGTTCGTGGTGGGGGATAGGGTATGGATAACAGCTATACGGAAATTGTCATCGAAGTCAGTGTTGTGCAATTGCGTGTGTGTGTAGATACTGGCGAATCGGGTCTGTTGGTGACGAAAGAGTGGCAGTGATTATTGACATGGAGATTCAAAGGACCATCTGTTTCCCCCACGTAGAATGTCGGGCAGAGTGTGCAGGTTTGACAGGTTCCTTTGGGATGTAGAGTGAAGTTGCCATTGGATGTGTTGATAGAGATGTAATAAAGATGGGACAGATTTTATAACTAGCGCTGTTACGTTTGTGGACGGGAACCGAAGGCAAATGGGACAAAGGGTTAGTGTGGACCAAGATGTTTCTAAGGTTGGGAGGATACTGAAAAACTAATCTCTGCTTGGTGGGAAACACAGATCTGGTATCGGGTCAGATTGGAGTGTGAGGAAATGAGAATGCAGAATTTGTTTTTCGAATATATATAAGATGGTGAAAAAGGTATTAGAAAAGGATACTTCCATTGGAGAATACTTAGGAACTTCACAGACACAATAGAAAAGCGGCAACGTTTCGCAAAAGCGTTTTCACATGGTAGGGGAAAAAAAGGTCAGAGCGGACTGGTACGGTACTAGTGCTAAGGAGACGCAATGTTGCCAACTACCGTCGATATATATTTTGACGAGCTGTACAAGTACTCTTCCAATTTTTCCAATTCAATAGTGAGATATAATCCAAAAACCTTATTCAGCAGTGAAGGCTGTGGGTAGATGTTGAGAACAGGTAATGAGCCCTAAACAAGGAAAATCGTCCAAAAATCCAATTTTGTCTTCATGTGTTTTGGTTTTGCCATTAACTAGTGTTCCTTATGAAAGAGCATTCAGTACTCAAAACAGAATTAGACGCAGCCACAGAAGTGCACTGAAGGACCCAAGTTTAAACGCTCTTCTGTTTCTAAACAACAATACACCACGTGTGGCTGAATTTCCATACTGCAGAACTGTAGCAGCTTTTGAGAAGATGAAACAGAGACGTACCAACCACGATGGAATATAATCTTCGTTTTACCCCCATCCGAGCTACATGACCTGTCCACAATAATCGTCGCGATTTCATTATTCTTAGAACATCCGGTGAGTCGTAAAGTCCGTGAAATTCTTCATTATGCAGTCTCCTCCATTCTCCGGTCATCTCGTCCCGTTTCGGCCCGTATATCTTTCTCACCAAGACCTTATTTTCAAACACTCGTTATTTGTGTTCATCTGCTAGGGTCGTACTCCAACGTTCGCAACCGTAAATTATTACGGCAGAATAACCGTTCTGCTTATTTTCTGTGTATAGTGTAAATAATAGTTATAAAGAAGTGTACTATTATCCTCGTGAAGAAAATAAAAACTGCCAGATTCTTGTCTGTATTATGAAAATGCGTAAACAAAGAGAAACTGCTAGGTTCTTGTCATGTGTTATAGAAGGAAGAGTGTAGCGAATAAGTGAAGAAAAGCTGAATTTAATAATTAGAAATTGTGTAATGCTTATGTAGTTAGTAGGTAAGTACTGTAAATGATTTCAAAGTTTATTTAAATATATATATATATATATAGATTTCCACCACTTAACTTCCTTTTAAATGTAAATATTGTTGGTGCTAGAACTATATTTATTATGAGCTTATATATAGTTATTGTTTGTCAAAGTTTGTAACTGACTTGCAAATTTTGTTTGTTGACTCTCAAATTTCTGCACTGAGAGTCGAATTGACTCTTAAAGATTTAGGTCTAGTGCAAGCTCTGATTTGATATAATGTGTATGCTTATTCCCAATAACTCACAAAAACAGCCCGTTAAATGGCCAAAACTTCTATTAATCAAATGGTATATATATATTTATTCACCCTTCTGTGGAAGCACTTTTCGCTCTCTACCTGGAGGTTTCTTCAGCGCAACAACAAATTATTATTATTATTATTCTTTGTATGTAAATGTGTCCTTTGAAAATGAAACTAAAGTGTGAACAGATTACAAGTGTGTTAAAAGAAGGAGAAACTATTTTGTAACGCGTTGGCTACTATGTTTAGAGATTTGCCTTCAACTGTTTTGCATCTGTAGTCAAGTCCTCAGACAGAATATTGTTGAAAATTGTACACGTTGATCCTTAAAATATGTCATTTTGTTTATTGTCTAGTTTTATTTACATAAAAACCCCATTTACAAGTGACAAGCGAAACAGGAAAAAAAATAAATAAAAAAAAATGGAAATATAGGTACGCAGAAGCGAAAAATTACGTAAAAAGATAAGCTAATTGGATAGAAAAATTCGTAAGCAGAAATACAAAGCTATTCAACTGAAATACGTTTGAGGTATTGCTAGTTGCCACTAGACGCTTGTTAGTAACAGGTCGGTTAATTTACATGAACGATGTAGTGAAGATAACGTACCAGTACCATGTTGCCAACCCGTTGAAACAAGACCAAAGGTCGTTGTGGTTTATGATATCGAGGAACCCGTATTTGAGGATTTCAAGTCGCAGGTTGAAACTTATGAGTGCACGTCGCTACATCGTGTGTTCATCTGACGTCAGAACCTTACCCGCCTTACACAACAGACATGTGATGACGATGAATTTCTCGTCCTCCAACTCCCTCATCAGCAGTCAAAAAATGAACCTGTTCTGTACTGATCTCCTTTTCTGATGTTGGACGAACACATGTATTGCTACCCTTACTTCCAGCATAATAAACAAATGACTGGTGTGCAATTGCTAGTTGTTACTATGCTTTTCTGGGAACTCAACAGATGTCAGTACCGTTATCAAACTCTTAAGTGTTACCAACTTGCGCCCCATGCAATTTACCGCACGAGGACGTATGTGACTGAGTATAGGTATGTTTCCGTCGGCAGCCTAGAAGCTTCTTCAAGTGACCATCTCATCTTCCAGTGGGATAAATATATAAACAATTTTGGAGAGTTCTTGTGAGGTAATAAATACGTTCAAGGACACTGTTTGGCATCTGACCAGTTTTCATTTGACCGCCCCTCGTATCTTAATGTTTTAAGATTATTAGTAATAATTTTATTTCTTCGTTTTAAATATCGCTTTTAGAAAGTAGGAAGAAGTTGGTTCTTCTTTGCGTGGAAAGTTTCGAGTTTAGCTCATAGCTGTAAAACTTCTTCGAGTTTACAAGCCTGTTCGATAAATAGTGTACTGACGTTTGCTACTCTAAGGTTTCGTAAATGACGTATGCCTTGCTCATGTTCACTTTACATGATGTCACTGACTGTCATAAGTTATAAGTATAAGGTAATAATACTACTTCTTTCTATCTTCGAGTTCAAGCCTAAATGTGCTGACCAGTTCAATGAATTAATGCGTGCCCTGAGTGTGAAGTTGAACTCTACCTGGATACCTATGTTTAAAAATTTCAAAGTACAGAAAAGTTTTGATTATTGGTACTAATCACCGGACAAAATGTCACGAAGAACACGAATAATCTCTCTCTATAAAATTGAAAGTGATTGTGTGCGTGAGCATCACGCAAAAAGTGCGTGACCGATTGGAATGGTTTTTCACACACGATCAGACGCTGAACCGAACTGGAAAGTTATCATATCACTTTGATTCTAAAGTTATTATCTTCAGAGGTAATTGACCATCTAATTATCCATTGTATTCCAATGGCAGTGGTAACAATAATGGAAAATTTAAAAGCAAAGCACGCGTCAACCCACATTACAGTGTTGTACGACGGGTTGACTACCTCCAAGTATGACTATCAATTCATTAACAACGGCTATCTTAGGCAGCACACCCCTAACAGAGCTGATTGGTGACATATTTTATTCACTCCGCACCAACGGGCGGGCAAATCAGCTAGTTCGAAATGTTTATTGAGTTACCACGATAACGGTTTAGCATAAAAGAATTATAAACATGTGTATACAGTCGTAAGAGAAGTATAAACAAACTACCGAAGACAAATACTGTAAAGTACGATCGAGCTTTCAATCGTTATCACCATCAGATTACACTATCCGAAATTTCTTGTCGTTTTAATCTTTCGAACCCTTTCACCAAAGTAATTATAATAACAATAAAATACTTTCGACGAATAACCCGCAAACTGGATAATACCAGGGCGAATAATCGAGAGTTTGCTGTATATTGATGTCTTGTAATACGTGTTTGCATTAATCTTCCGTGTTTGTGCGTATATCTGTGTTGTGTTAATATTTCTACATTTATGTTTGACATTAATTTAAGCTCCTAAAAGTCACGTGTGTTTTGTTCAGATTGTGAAAGTAAGTTTGATTTAATATACTGACCCTCGTGCGTAGTAGTTTTTATATAATAATGCTTATACACGTATGACATTTATGCTTTCTCAGGTAGCATAAATACTATGTATTTTCAAACAAAAAAAGTAGATTTATACTTTAAATCTACTTCCAGAAGAAAACTATGTAATTACCTCCCTGAGGGCTTAAATTTAATCGAAAGTAAGGAGAGAACGCAGGAATTTTCCAAAGTATTATAACATCCGTGATTCGTAATATTATAACATTTGTGTGCTTTATAGAAAGTATCAAATGTTTTTTTTTTGTTTCTTTTCAGGATGATTTTCTTGACTGTTTCGGTGATCCTGGAGTGACCGGAAAGAAAGGTTTTGATATTGAAGATGGGAAGTGTTCCTGGTTAGTTGTGGTAGCTCTTCAGCGGGCTAGTTCCGATCAAAAGGGAATTTTAGAGGTGAGTAAGACATTAATTGTAGGTTGAAAGTAACAGTACAGTTCTCCAATAGAGTATGCCACAATTAAGGTTGATGTAAAGCAACGATCTCCAACAAAAGATGGCAGCACTTTCTCCGTATATGTCTAATGTATTTTTATCGTTGCATGAAATTTCAATGCTGCTCCTACCAATTCAAGCCTAGAGAGTTGGGAAGAAAGTTCATAACTAATTCAAGAGTTCTATCCGTGCCGATTTTTTCTTTTTCATTGTTGAAATCCCTTCATTGTTGTGGATATCCAAACCTATAACAGTGAAACTCTTTCAACAATGAACAAGAAAGAAAATTTTAAAAAATTGGCACCGATAGAACTCTTGAATTGGGTTATTGAACTTTCTTCCCTGAAAGTTTGAACTCTGTAGGTTTGAATTTGTAGGAGCAGTATTGACATTTCATGTAACGATAAAAATGCATTAGATATATACGGAGATAGTGCTGCCATCTTTTGTTGAAGATCGTTGCTTTAGATTATGCTTAATATCATGGCTTGGAAATGTTACCTTTTTTTTTTTTTTAAAAAAAAAGCACTAATAAAACATTTTGTTGGTACCTCCATACTCATCAAGGCAAGATCACAGCATGCCATGTCGTCAGAAAGTTGTGACGCCATTGAGTCAGTTAATTTTCTTGGACTTTTCATTGACAACTGGTTACGTTGACTTCATCATATTGAAATATTATGATTTGTACACTGTGGAAGAATAATTACAAACTGCTCTGACAACCTTTTCAGGTAACTGGTAAGATTTGATTGATTTTGTTTTATATAGATGTCTCACGTAAATAAATGCGTGTATTATAATCTAATATATTTATTATACCCAAAACTACATATTGCATGGATTTATAAATATTTAGTTATTAACAAACTCACTTGGTGCACTAAATTGAATAATGTTTGGTTTAGTATCGGTATAGTAAGTAAAAGGAAATGCCATTAAACGATAAAAACTGCTTTTTTTCTGATTTAATTTTAACATGTTAACATACTCAAGGTTATTTGTGAAAAAGTTATTTATTTATTTACTAGAAGTTAGCACAGATACAGCAAGCGCCAGTTTACACAGCTCTTGTAACAATGTGATATAACAATAACAATAACAACAAATAATTATACAATAGAAATAAACTCAGTTTTTCACTCCAGATTCTCATAACAATTTACTTTTACTGAGGCAAAAATTTGGTGGGAAAGGAAGAGTATTAAAGACAATCTGTATACGAGAGATCATTGGACCCAACACAATCTAGGTTTTGAGAGGTAGAAATTGTGTTGGGAACGGGCATTTTGTCTGGGTACTCTTAGGTTAAAAAGCGGAAGAAGATCGTTGGTCCTGAGTGTACCCTGTATCATTTTATAAAGACATTTTTAAAAGTAATTTAGTTTTTTTCGCGTGTCTATTTTTTTTTTTCAAGTCAGGAGAATTCAGGAGCCTAAGAATACATGTATTCGTCGTTCGCACTACACAATTGCAGAAGATTCCTGTTAGGAAAATGAACATTACGGAATGATTCAAAGATTAGGTCATAAGATTCTGAACTGTTAGTACAGCCGAGTTAAGGAAAGGAGAATTATTATTATTATCGCTCTTGGATTTTAAGATGTCGATTTATTTTAGTGATCTATTGCCAATGGAATCCGTATCAGAAGAAACTTATTTGAGAAGCACAATTTATATACAGAAATAACAGATACGTATTTAATAATCATAATCTTGGATTCCGAATGCGAATCAATAGGATGGTAAGGATCTAATTTGAATTTGTATAAGGATAATCTTTGAGCAAAGACTTTGTGTACGAGTTTCCTACCAACTAGATTTTGAATACTTAGTAGATGTTCCTGATGAAGGCATTACTTAAGAATCTGATTTGAATAAAGCGATCCTTGCTAGTATTAGTAAATTATCTGTATTTAGTAGTTTTCTTGGGTAAACTTTACTTTAACAGAGCTTAATCAAGATACCATATACTTAAAGATACAATAATTCCTCAACTAAAAACTAGTGCGTGGGCTTCGTAACCACTAGTGAGGAGCTGGGAGATTGTGGAGGCGACATGAACATTCTGTGGAGGCGACATGAACATTCTGT
>JAGDQP010005589.1:32171-51143 GCA_022664845.1 Lepisma saccharinum
AGAGAGTGAGTTAGAGAAAGTGAGTGAGAGAGAGTGACTGAGTGAGATAGAGTGACTGAGTGAGTGAGAGAGAGAGTTAGAGTGAGTGAGAGAGATAGAGTGACTGAGTGAGTGAGAGAGAGAGAGAGTTAGAGAAAGTGAGTGAGAGAGTGACTGAATGAGAGAGTGAGTGAGTTAGAGAGTGAGTGAGTGAGTTAGAGAAAGTGAGTGAGAGAGAGAGTGACTGAGTGAGAGTGTGAATATTAATGAATATTTGCTGTCGACAATTCATGAATGTGTCAGTGAACAGCTTAAAACGTACTGACGAAGGTTGTCATGTGATCTGAGGCGTTAGGCCAGCGTCTCCAAGGTTGCGGATTCGAATCCCGCCTGAGGATTTTAACAAGCATTGTACTCACAGTTGTGATGGACCAAATTCAAAGTTAACCAAAAATGACTCATACAAAATAAAGTTTACCCAAGCGTAAAACAGATGTAATTCAAATGTGCCTGGCTGTGTCACAAAAGCAGTTTTACAAACACTTCAAGTACATAAAAGCTTCAACATAAAATAAAATTAACAAATTTCAAATCAAGGTTGCCAAGACAGAAAATAAAGTGAATAACTTCAAAATTAAAGACTAGACATCGAAAGATCTGGAACAATATCAAAGGTTGAATTCTGTTCGGATTTTTGGTTTGAACGAGCGAGCAAATGAGTCTTCTGATGAAATTGTATACAGTATTTTTAATAATACAATGGAACTAAACTTGCAGATAACTGGCATCTATAGATCTCACCGTTCTGTACCTGTAAGCAATAAAACGAGGGCGATTATAGTCAAATTTGTAAGCTATAAAACGAAGATGCAGGTGTTGAAGAATGAAAGAAAGGTGGATATATGGGGTCATTCCACATGAAATCAACAAAGAGGCTTGCACTCGACCATTTCATTAATTTTTCATGTTTCCACCAGAGGTAGCCTTACGAGTGACCTGCTCAAAACTGATTTTGTAAGGGCAAGACGTGCAGAAATAACGCTTTTGCAATGACTTTGGTAAAGAGGCTTCTGTGTACATTCTATTACATATAGAAAGTTCTAGGTTGAACTGCTGTAGGGCTTTGAAGAAATGTATGTATATGCGAGATACGTCTTGTATTACTAAGATTTTGAGAAGCTCAAAATTAACCATTAGTGAGACCCATTTTACTAATGTTAGACGCCCATAAAATAAAATCGATGCGACACGACACGTTGGTGAATGTGTTAAAAAGAAGAATGGATAGCGATAATTCTGTCTCGGGGAAAATGAAGCCTGAGTAGAGAGTCCTTCCTGGTAATATTTTGTTCCAAAGTTGGAACATTTACGAAAATTGCCAGTTTCAAGGTTAAATATCTGAAAAGAGGGAACCCCGAATGATCTCAAATTCTAGGTTTGCATAATTCTATTGATAGTAATGAAACCTGCAAGTTCACAGTGGTGGTCATGTCACAGGCTGTCGAAAATAGGTAAAAGTTTGGAATACCCTTAAGAGGCTTGAAATGATGATCTTCAGGTTCAGTCCAAAACGAGGGCCACTTAGATAACTATAATGTAGTTACTAACGCACATACAGAATTTAAATATTATTGACGGCGTCCTGGGGCCACAGCCCATCCATTGCTTCAGATCTTGATT
The DNA here is from genome assembly GCA_022664845.1 of Lepisma saccharinum. Classification (NCBI taxonomy): domain Eukaryota; kingdom Metazoa; phylum Arthropoda; class Insecta; order Zygentoma; family Lepismatidae; genus Lepisma; species Lepisma saccharinum. The sequence continues at coordinate 33,831 of JAGDQP010005589.1, forward strand.
CATTCTATTATTTTAGTACGTAATAATTATGAAGTGGTAGAAAGATGTTCGGAATGATGAATCTCTTCAACTGAGACTTTGGGCTTATTCGCTTTATCACAGGCATCTTAAAACAGAAGGCTGTCGATTTCGGAATATAATGGAGGCCGCCATCTTGGTCGCATCACTACTGGCTCGCTACGTAACACATGCACGGTAGTAAATAGAACGGCCACACTACCGTTTGCAAGGTCGTATCGTTGTTCATATTTATAATTCCTTTCTTGCCTTTTTTGTAGATTATCTTAAATTAGTGACCATGGGTTCATGGAGGTTAGGTGCGGTCATGCATCTTTACATTTTCCGTTCTCGTATTCTGAACTCGACGTGCTGGTTCTTAAAACAGACCTTGAAAAAATAGCAGACGAAATGGATCGCTCTGAATGTGCATTATTGCAATTTTTTAGAGTTAACATGGATTTACCTCGAAAATGACAGTTATTACCCGAAAAGGAAATGTTACAGGTGCTGTACAGACACTGCATACAATTCTATCCAAACGCTCATTTTCAGGAAAAGGGCATAAATATTTGGACTTAACTTGGTTCTTGGCGGCCATATTAATTTTTTCTCGAAAACTGTTTGTACTATTAAAGAAGCTAACGATCTAAAGTGAACGGTCTTTGAGAAAAAAAAAGAAGGTAATAATAGGTACTCATGAGACGTTATCTTGAGCTTTCCAGCTGGAATCATTCAATTTCACTATTCGCATCATAAGGAGAAATTATTAAGTCACATCGCATATACTATACATGGATATTGACCGGGGCCATTTTTTCTTGTCTTTTTTACGGATTGTACGTAGGCCTACTACTTACGACAAGCAGGCATTTGCTAATTGTCACAACCCGAGATAATTTACATGTAATTTGCAGTTGATAAATTTGAATAGTACCTTACAAGTAGATCTACATTTAGTTTCTAGTAGTAGTAATAATAATATGATGATGATGAAATAGAAATATAAAATTAATGGAAATAGCAAAATACAAGAAATCCATTCATATATACAATAATAATATACATGCTGGGCTGAACTCATTCGTTGCTTAAATTTAACAACCATGCGAAGGAAGTAGAGATATTTGGCTAATGTTTCTTCCAAATGGACTTAAACCAGCTTAATGATAAAGGGAAATTCTGATGTGTTATTGCTATATTCACACGCTTAGGATTAACCAAAGTAATAGGATGAGCCGAGGTAATGGGCAGACCATGACCTGGGGCAACAGAATAATCGTTAAATTCTGTATGCATTAGTAACTACATTATAGTTATCTCTTAAGTGGCCTTGTATACAATTTTTTCTGGGCTGAATCTGCAGGAAGTCATTTCAGGCCTCTTACGATATTCCACACATTTACAATATCCATTTTTTGGCAGCCTGTAACATGAACCGCTCTGTGAACCACAAAATAAACTACCAATCGGATTTTCTAACGCTCTTTTACATGAAGAGAAAAGAAAAGCAAGTGCGGAATTAGAATAAAACGGTTCAGCCAAAAAATTTTGTCCTTATTCATGGATACAGACAGTACTCTTAGTGCATGAGCTCATTGGCATTGTTATATTACAAAGAATCTATAATAAAATGTTTCAAACTTTTGCTGACCAAACTAATTAAATAGCGTATCATTGTATCTGGATGCCGTTGTATGGTTAATGCTAGTGAGTGTAAGACTCTGTGTATCAGATATAGTCCTATGATTACAGTATATTTATCATTTTTGTTTATTGGAAATTCAGGATTGTACATCATTAACTTTGATCCCGTTTTGTGAATCACATATCATTATGGCAAATTACGTCAGAGGCAATAATTCTAGTACACCTTAACATAAATGCCTTCAATAAAATCATATAACTAATGCGCGTCCTATGCTACCAAGGTAGGTCACATTAGATTATGAGACTTAAAATTATAATTACATATATTACTTGATACCTCGATTACATTAGATTATCAGACTTACTAAGTAAGGTGGTTTAACTAGATTTCCTGTCTCATAATCTTTGCCATCTTACACAATGGGAAAATCAAACATCACAGTGATTTTTAAAATGCAGAACACAAGAAAATTCGCTGTAATTATAACTATCTTTGGGAGGTATAGTTCTGTGTTCACTCGCATTCTTTACTCTCTCGAAAGTAAGAATCCCAGAAGAATAGTTCTGTACATGCGCATTGTTCTGTGACGTCAGGGATTTTCACCCCTAGAGACAAACGTGCTTATTACACCATCCCTGCATTCGTTTAGTGGAACTGTGGAGAGACCTCGAAATTCTCAGTTTGACGTGGAGCAGCACTAAGGGTGGTTTTCCTTCTCGTACGGCCCCGGAATCCTCGACTGTAGGCTTTTATCACAGGGGCTGGTTTGAATGGCATTTATTAAATAAGGACATTTGGAGGTCCCTCTGTACATATAACCATATGAAAGTAAACCGAGTTGTATAATCTTCTAATGTAAAAAATGGTTTCATTAGTTTATATTATGTAACCAGTCGAGCAGCCTCAATGTTTGCCTCTCCCCTCTCCAACGATGAAGTAATAAAGTTAAATGACGAAAGAACTGAAGCCTTGAATTGCACTACAAAAGAAAAAAACAACAATTTTTAAAGTTTTTATTTCTCCCTGTTTCTTTTCTGCAAACATATTAAAGTCTAATGTGTAGCGAATTTTAAAGCAGTATAATTGTCTTACTATACGTTGGCTACACGTGATGCAGTTTATTTTATTTCCTCTTGTCGGATTCTCTCGACAGAGCACAGGAACAGCACGTCGCAGACAGCCATTTTCTTGTGAGCGCGCGAGGAAGAATACGTGAATACGAGGCTAAGTTTATTTCTATTGAACTTTGCTCATTCTTCAAAAGATTACTCGAACTCAAAAGTATTAGTTTAGAAGATGTTCCCGTCGTTAAGGACTTGTATTTCTTCACAAAGGTTGTGGCCAGAAATTCGGCGTAGTGCTCTTCGCAGTGTTTGTATTAATAGGAGGGAAGATGGCTTGACAACTGGGGGTGAAAATAAACATATACCAAGTGCAAGGGAAGTGATTCACACATTACAGCTATCCAGGAGGTATTCGCGGTAAATAGGCCTTCTTAATTGTTACTTAGTTCTAGAACATCTCATAAGTAAATTCAATTTTGAGAAGTAAAAAATATTTTTTTTTTTTCGAAATAAGAAGATATAATTCCAACAACAGATAGAAAGATTAGAATACATTTTATTTTGAAGAGTTAATCTTGTAAATATGTTGAATTGTTGGGATAATACGCAAGATTTTTGCCCGGAACACACCCTTGTATTTGGAGAGTACACTTTTCTAGAAGTTACTAAAATTGTTTCAGTTCTAGAACCTTAAATACTGATCTCAATTATACCATTAAAGTGTTTATTTTTAATGAACCCATTTTTATATGATCACAATTATTTCACGATGTTATGTTTTAGAACCTTAGTTGATAGAAATTTAGGATTAGAAACCATGTTCGATTTTTTTATGGGCAGGATTCACCCTCCTCTGGGATAAACATCCACGACACACAACTGAGTATGATATTTTATGAATAATTGTTATTTTATTAAGGATATATTCTTTAAAAAAGTTTTCCGAAAATTTTTTCACATTCTGAGAAAATTTCCAAATTGTATAATCATTTTGGAAGTCTAGACTAAATGATTTATGACATTTTTAAAAGCGTTTTAAAAATATTTCCTTAGTATACACAAGATTGTTTATATTTTTTGAAATGTTTTGAAAGTATTTGTCCGCCGTGTGAGTTAAGTACGAATATTAAAGCAGTCAAAGAATATTTTTAAAATATTGTAAAATAATTTCATGGTCATGTGGACTTATTTTTCATCAAAGAGAAAGATTTAAAAAATAATGTATCCATGCTTCGAAATAATCCCAAAATGTTTTCAGGATATATTTTGTAAATATAGAGTACATGATTAAGAAAATATTTCCGGAGTTTTTTTATAGCTTCAAATGATATTTCTTTTGTCCAAAATTCTACCTTTGGAAATAATTTCTCGTTGTGTGGGCTGGAACTACTTTTCGAAATATGATTCTGGGATATGAATGGGGGAAGACTACCATATCGTTATGATCATTTAGTGGGTCATATAAATACAGGTAGAGCGGGATCGTGTAGTAATCAATGTGAATAGAACAAGTCTAGGTTTGTGTTTTATCCAACACCTTTTATTATGAAAGTTTCCAATATAAGTATGATACAATATAAGTTTCCACTGGCCCGATTTAGTACAGTTTAGTTTATTTCGGACTCGTGTTTTTGTTTCTATTTACTAAGCAGATCACTTCTCCTTGTGTTTGATTCTTGATAGACCCCGTACCAGGTCTCTGGTATTGTGGTAGTTGCTTCTAGGTGTAGACCCCGTACCAGGTCTCAGGATTTAGAAGGGAGAAGTGACCGCTTGATTGTGATCCAGACTCTTCTTGTCGGTCCTTTTTATAAGGTGTTCTTCTTCTTCCTCTGGAGGTGTGACTTATTATTTCTTTATTCCACCACCAGAGTTTACTGTCGTCTTCTGTTTGTGTTGACATAAACGCTTTCTTATGTTTATGTCACACTCACCTACTAACACAGTTGCTATCCCATTACGATATTCTGAACGTTTGAAAGATTGTTTCTCCTGTCTTGGACTTGCACAAATCTAACACTGAATAGAAGCATGATAATTCATCATAATGAAATGCAGAGTTCCATTTGTGCAACTTCCAGAGGCAGGAAATAATTTCTTAGACCAGCAGAATACCATATCTTATGCTTGTTGATATCCCGGGTTCAGGAGACATTTTGGAGAACAGAACCTGGGATGAAATTTGCAGAGAGGGGGAAATTCCAGCCATCCCCGGCTACAAATCGAACACTGATGAAATGACTCGTATTATTTCATATCATATTGTAATGTTGCTTAGCCAATTTCTGTTGGGTGAGAGCTTTATCTTATGTTTTCTTCTAGAAATATTTATGTATATTTATGTTGTTGTGAGTGCAGGAATATTATATAGAGTCACTAACAACAATAAGTGGAGGTTGGAGTTATAAGAAATACCAGCTCATTCTTCCAGGAGAATTGTTTCACTGTACGCCTAATGGTTAGACAACCAAGATGACAATACAAATATGCGCGAGAATATGTCATGCCAGGATATTCCTCCATTTGGAGGAAGAAACAATGAGTCGTTCAGCATCACTTAGAGAATCACGAGATATATAGGCAGAAATTCCATTCACGTTAAGTTCTAAGAGATAGGAATTAATGCAAAGAAAAAAAATAATAATATGGACATCATGCAGGAATCGTCATCATGCAGTGCAACCAAACTTGTTCAAACACATACAGAGGAATGAAAGCATGGACGAAGAGCGAAAAAAGAGAAGAAATGAAGGAAAGAAAAGTAACGGGACATGGAAATAAGTGAAATTTTAACGCTTAAGGATACACAGCCTGCGTCTTTCTCCCCTGCTTCTCTCTCTCTGTCTGGTGTGTTTCTCTCTTTATGGGTCAAATCTCTTTCAGTAGCAATCGCGAACATCATTTACAGCGCTTAATTCCTCGAAGAAAATAATTTGAAATCCAGGTGGGGAATCGATTCAAAAACCTTGAGAATGAGAGTCTCACCTTCTGACCACTTCGCTACACAGACCATAATAAATGTCTTTTTTAATCAGCCATTAAACTCGCTATTGGCACCGAGTTACCCCTGGTTCCATTTGAAGTTTGAATTTTATTTACGGCCTTTACGCATGTATGGGTTATGTTCCCTGGTTCAATAAAAACACATTCGATCTGTAGATCAAGAGCAAGCACGAATTAATCCACAATCTTGACAACTTACTGTTTCACCAAAATATATCTCTGATTAATCCAGAATTAAAAGAGTGATTTCGTAAATCTACGAAACGAGTCTTAGTTTCTGAAGGAGTCGGTCGCACCAGTAATCCACGCGGGAATGACATCTCGTAGCATTGTTACGTAATACACATGCAGTGCAAATACAATTTCGAAATCCCCATTTGCAAGATACGAGCGTGGGTAATTAGTTAAGCCGTCGGTTTGTTGAGTGAACAACCCAGATTCAAATCTTGACGGGTGCAAGTGATTTTTTTATTTCAAAATACATTTTTATATGTTCACATTTTTTTAATTAATAGTTGCTTTCTTGCATCTTTCGTGCATTATCTTAGATTATCTCTATTAGGTTAGAGTAGGTTAGGTAAGGTCAGGTTCGGTTATTTATCTTTACACTTTCTTTCTTTCAAAATACATTTCTATCTGTTAGTGCGAACCTGACCTTACCTAACCTCCGCTAACTCATGGTCACTAAAATGTAAGAAAACAATTATTAATAATAAATGTGAACACATTGTGACACATTTTGACAAAATTGGATACTGGAGCACAGGAATAATCCTTGGAAGTGATTCACAAAAGTTGTCATAAGTGAAAAATTTACCACAAATTCTACGACTCCCCTAAGTTTGTAAACTGTACTCCAATTCACAGAAGTCAGATACGCCAAACTTACGGCAACCCAGTGTTCGAATTAACATGGGTGAGAGAGAAATCCCTCCTGGGAGTCTGCATGTGGACATACGTATACTGCATAATATTCGATTTATCACGTTATTTTCTTATCAACAACATATCACCCCCTCTGTAAAAATACCTTAATTCGCCCACTGTAGAAACCATAAAGAGTTTTTACAGCTTTTGTCATCAACAAACATCGGGATGATAGCATCAACTTAGGCCCTGGCCGCATCCTTCAAATCCGTGGCTTAGTGGTAAGCCTCGGGCATGAATGTTTGTGTGTGTGTGATTTTAATTTAATTCTAAGAATATCAGTCTATACAGGTTAAAAGGGTATGCCAAATTGAACAAGTAAAGCCCGCTTAGTTGAACAAAGGCCTCAGCCTCTGTTTTCCTCAGCCATACCAGGCAAACGCTGTGATGGTGCCTATAAATAGGCTCTGGCCGTCTCCCTTCCAAACACATTCTCCCAATCTTATCCTGGCTTGATCCTCAGATGCCTAAAGGCTTTACAATAATTTAAAAAAAGATCCTTTCAGGATCCTTCTACTCCACCCTATCCTGGGCGAATCTCATGCTTAAACGACATAGATCAATTCACACATGCACACAAATCATATTCTGTAGTGTCAGGAATAGTAAGGTACCCCCCGATTATTCTTCATTGTCGATTGTCAGTGGTAGAGCATTGCCATAGCATTCGGGAGGTCTGGGTTCGATCCCAGCAGCGGACCATCCTGAGTGAGGTTTTTCCAGTTTTTCTCTGTCCCACCAGGCAAATATCGGGACTGCACCTTCAACATACACCCTGGCCGACACCTTCTCGGATCCTTTTCCCTTCCCTATCCCGGCCTGAGCCTTAGATGCCTAAAGGCCAAAATTCAAATTCATTGTCAATTTAAAGTGCGTAATGTTAATTACAGGACATATAGATTAAATCCAATTTGAATATATCGTGATAGAAGAAACTCACAAGTAGAAGCAGAAAAGTTATTTGAAAAATTTATTATTTGAAAAATAATTGAAATAAAATTTGAAAAATAGAAAATTGTGTTTGTCAGGGTTTAAACTCATGAACCCAAATTTCTTTTTTTGAAATTGGATTTATCAGGGTTTGAACTCGCGACTTGAGAGACGAGAGGCCAGCACGATAATCATCATACAACTGAGACTTGTTTATTCTGATAATAAGAACCCAGTATTCATTGGAAACTATCAATGGTCTGCGGGTCTCTGAGCTCATAACAAAACAAGTATATTTTCCATGTTAAAGCTTTGCTTTTATATACTAACTAACTCTATGGCTTATGGAAATCGCAAGTTCATCACCGCAGTAACAAACGTTCGCCATTGCATTCTATCCTAGACAACATTAAGCCAGTTTTCATCATGAACACCTACTTCTCGAAGATCTCTTCTAATATTGTTCTCCCAACGATGTCTCGGTCTTCCCAAGGTCTCCTTAAGATAAAAATAATGAAAGCGGAGCAAATCAATACGTTTTAATTAAAAAAACAAAACGTGTAACAGTTTCATCAAGTAACTAACTACTTAGCTTCATCAGACACACTGAATTACATAAACAACACAACTTCTAACGAGCCAGCTATCTGGTTCTTGATTGGCCTCTTGCCAGCCAATTCTATACCGTCTACACAAAGTGAATTTTTAATTAACAACATTGACTGATTCCCTTCCACCCCTGTTCCTACTACATCTATGCATACTCCACGATTATGGGATAAGAAAGTGCCAATTGGGTGGCGTAGCCGCACGGCGTTCGCGGTTGCATTTTTTTGGTGCGAAATGTACAAGTACAGAATTTGGTAGAATCCGTAGAATGGCACACGAATACTGTGTGTAAAATTATTCAGGTAGCATATAGACTGACAGAGTCTACACAATTTTAATCTAGATCATATCTTTAAAATTATTCGTGTCACCATCTAGATGGCTATGGGTATAACGATGTGCGCCCTGAGAGAAAAATTGCTGAATTTTAGTCTAGAGGCGAAATTTAGCAAGATTCTGCATCTCACACAAGATTTTCTATACCAGGCTACGTACAGGTTTGTTGCTCAGCCATGACCAATCTGTACAGCCGCTAATAGACGGAAAATCATGTCTACCCCTCGTTAGCACTTGCAGGATACAGAAAATCATTTTAATGCAATTTCAAATAGTTTTGTACGGATACTACACAGTCCCACTCCTGTGTACGATCCTTACGATCTGTACGATCCCACGGACTACAAACTACGTAAACGGATTTTCCTTCTGCGTAGTAAAAACTAACTGTAGACTGGTTGGTGATGGTGCGTAGTGACTGAGAAGGAATTACCGTGTATTATAGGCAAAATAACAGTTTGTGATACTGGCCACCGAGTAAATAAAGTGAAAATAGGAGTCTATTGGCGGAGGTCTGTCGGCAAATATTTTGTGCACTGAAGTGAAAAAGTGAACTAACCAGAATGTGCCTCTCTGATATTTTAAATAGGTTTGGATTTGGTTGTCTAATTAAGACGTTTGAAGGTAAGTTTGTTTGTTTGTTTTGTATACATTTGGAATCTGCAAGACAACTTTTCCTATTAATGTTTACAACGATCTGTGGCATGTGGTATGAAATTCAATATGATGTGGAATTGGCTAAATAAAATTTGGGGTGGATTTTCTAGATCACCACACAGACAATCTGGAGCACAACCTAGAAATTCTAGACCACAATGTGTAATACAGTCAAAATACTCTAGATCACCGTACAGGCAATTAAGTTCATAACCCAGAAATTCTAGAAAAGGATTTATGGAAGTCGAAGGCGTGGTCTAGGAAATCTACAGCAATATCCAGAAAATACGGAACAACCGCTAGAAAGTCTAGAATACCGTTCAAAATGTCCAAGGTGTAGTGCAGAAAATCTAGACCACCGTCAAGAAAAACAGGAGCACTGACAAGAAATCCTAGACCACCACTTAAAAAATCAAAGGTACAGTCTAGAAAATCTAGACCCCCATCAAGGAAACAAGGAGCATGACCAAGAAAATCTAGACAACAGCTAAAGAAATTAAGCCAAGAAAATCTAGATTACTGTCAAGAAAACCAAAAGTATAACCAAGAAATTCCAGACCATCGACCATGGAAGTTAAAGGTATGACCTAGAAAATCTAGACCTCCGTCATCAGAATCTAGAACCCCACCCTGTCAGTTCTGTACGAAATATACGTACAGGTACGTCTGCGCTATCCTTGCTACCTTGGTTCTGTTCCTTCCAACACAGTACAGAAAATCTTGAGCCCCAACACAGAATGCAGTCCTCCTGCCGTGGCATGTGCAGCGCCAGGAAAGCCGCCTGTAACCGGAATCTACGTTTTTTCCTTCTGAATGCAGTCAATTCTTCTCTCAGTGCGGATGTCATTTATAACACCGTAGTTCGTGGTATTTTGTGTAAAATAGCGAAAGATATTCATTCATAAGTGGCCGTTCCTCAAAATACTATTAAAAACTTTTCTCGACAATAACTCTTCAACCACTGACCAATGGTACCTAAACTTTTACACACAAACTCAGACTTTGATTTTAAATATATAAAACTCTTCTAGATCTGAGTGTCCACTTGAAATAGTATTACTTGTGAGTCCCTTCCTTCCTACGTGAGTGTCAACGGATGTGAAATTTCTGCCTTTAGCCGTACTTGAATCCGGATTTTTTAGTAGTATCCATCTCAAGACACTGAGCTTAATATGTCCACAGTATAGAAGGTTGCTTTAATCGGGTAATTATTTTCATCTTGTCATTGGGATTTTTTGTCACATTGCCGAGCACCACTGCTTCGAACGAATTTATTATTTTTTCTTCTAAAGATTGTGAAAGACTTCCATCGGTCATCAATTTGCGATGATCAATTCACCTCGTTGATTATTCGGCTGTGAAGCGAAAACAAGGCTAAGAAAATTTCTATTGACGAGATCTTGTCAATGATTGCTAAAATGAAACTAAGACGTTACCTTTTGATACATTAGACTGCTTTTCATCTGCTGTAAATAACACTTTGCAGAAAGTTAAAACTAAAATCTTTTTTGTGTCAGATATGAGTGTTACTAGTTTTTAGCTATTAAAAGTGCGCAGAGATCTTCGTTTATTTATTTACGTCTTGTTTTGCATGGTGAAGTTAAGGCCCTTACGGCCTATTGTACTCAACTATGAATACAGAAAACAAATATAACAGTACCGATTTACAATTAAAATATATATTGACAGCTAAAGCCTTACTATTATTTATTGGATAAAATGCAGAGAGATGCATGCTAATTACTTGTATACAGAGTATAAAATAAAAAATTGCGCTTGAAAATAGGAGGGATACGCCAAGTGCAGTTATTCTTCCAGACCCCGTTGTGGAAGGGGGGGTCCCCAATCCTGGTAGAATCCCTTGCCAAGCGGTATATCTTATAAGGTCTTTCCTAAATGATCTTGTCTTCCTCAAGCAAAACCTTAAATGACGCCACTGTTCACCCGGAAAAACATGGACACCATTTTGATCATAATGCTTGGTCAGTATGAATGTTCGGCTCGGTTGCCACGCTATTCCAAAAGTTCTTAACCTTTGAAAAGACTTCGTCCTTTTGTCTTATTGTTTATTTTTTTTTAAGGCTCAATCCAAGTGGGTTTTTTCCTCCTTTTTCGTTTTACGTCAATTATTCAAATTTCAGTAAAGGAAAACAGAAATTAACTTTCACAGATCAAAGTTCGATTCGTCATTCAATATTGAATACAATTAGTTTTAATTAAATGCTAGTAGTAATTGCAGGATTGTGTGCAGACACTTTAGGGACATTATTATGTCCAAAAAATGTCTGCACACAATCCTGAGTTTACCATTAATATTTTATTAAAACTAATTGAACTCATTATTGAAGGACGAAACGAACTTTGGTCCGTAAAAGTTAATTTCTGTTTTCCTCTACTGAAAGTTGAATAATTGACGTAAAACGAAAAAGGAGGGAAAAACCCACTTGGATTGAGCCTTAATCACTGAATTTTATATGCTAAACAATGCTTGTATGTGTGTGCGTCACACGGAATTCTTACTAACTAATTATTTTCTAATGATCTATTTCTTCCTTATAAACGTATGTGAACTTCCCACAGGGCCAAGGTTGAACAAGTGTTTACAGTCGTTAACTACTGTGACTGCTGCAAATTGTAAACAATAATTCGCAATTATACTCTATTCGTGAAGACTAATTGGCGAATTATTAGTTTTGAAATGGAACCAAATTTATTGTTATTCTCACAGTTATGAAATATGCGAGTTCCTCATTTACGTATACCCTGCGAACCAAAGTACTTGTATAATGCATACTATACTGAGAAAGTAGAGCAGTCTTCCCGCACGAAGCTGGAAACTAAGGGTCGTAGGCGGAACCAACCAGTGACGTCACTCGCAGGAAATAAGTAAACGATGTATGTACATTGAGAGGGTAGAAAGCTTAACAACACATGAGTTTGGGATGTAATTGCTGTTCTTTAAATGTGTGTTTGTGCTTTTTGCTTTTAGTATGGTGTCAGGAGGGACCTATTAAAGTATACATAGGCCTACGTACGTAATAGGTACCCAATTGTCAAACGCACGTAAAACAATATTTTAGAAGGAAGCCTTGCAAAATTGCAGTTGCTTCGTGTAAAAAAAAAAAAAAAACTTATTTTAGTTTTCCCAAGGATGTTGTTACTTTCCACTTGTCTCTTACATACCAACTGATGAATGCTCAGAACAAGGACTTCGTTATGCGGTGGCTTAGTGGTAGAGCGATCACCTCTGGTGCTTGGAGTCGTCGGTTCGATCCCAGCTCATGCAATCTGGGTTTTGTGGAAGAGTAACACCGCGTGTGTGAGTTTTCTCCCATTTCCTCACACTTTCTTCATTCCATCAATTCTCTCATCATCATCCATACGGTCTGAGCCAAAAGTTGCCTAAAGACCTTAAAATCAAATTCAAATACTTTTGTTATCTAGCTGTTTATTTAGCACACAAATACCGTCATGTGGATTCAAACTTAGGCCTCGTTCTGATAAACTTCTTCCTGTCCTGTAAAAATTAGATTAATATAATGTCGCGAACTGGACTTTAAAATCCAAACCACTAAGCCAGGATTTCCTTCAAACCGTAAAAGATAAAGAAATTGCATTTCGTTCGTACCATCTTGCAGAAAATTTTAGTTGAAAATGCGGAGTAATGAGAAATATGATTACTATGTGCAAAGCTTCCTTTAGTAAATTAAAAAGTTGTACGTTAGGTCAAAACACGAACGTTATTATTATTTTATGACAGATACTATAAAAGATTTAGGAGTATTCTTTCATCAAAAATTGAAATTTAATAAATATACTGAAAGAATCGTAACTGAGGCTATAAAGTTTATTGTATTTATATGGGCAGTATTTAAAAGAAGACAGACTTTGATAATTCTATATTAAACTGTAATTAGGCCCAAACTGGAATAGTCAGCAATTATCTAGTCACCTCAGTAAAACTGCTATTAATAAACTGAGGTAGTTTAAAATATTTTACGCAATTAATATAAGGTGTAGTAAAAAGTAATCCATTATTTTTGCATGACATTGAAGGCTTGACTTACCATAGTTAGAATGATCCGATTTAGGTCACATATGCGAAGTTTTGTTAGATAACGTGTTGCCATTTGGAAGGTAATATCATGATGCCTCTCTCATAGAAGCCCTTGTCCCTATTGGCAAAAAATTGAGACAGTCGATGTTCACAAGCCTCTCTTGAAGCGAATTTTTCACCAGCAAACGTGTTCGCCATGGACAGGAACAGACGGTAATCACTCGGTGCCAGGTCCGGACTATAAGGTGGATGCATAAGAACCTCCCAACCAAGCTCCCGGAGCTTCTGGCGAGTCACTATCGATGTGTGTGGCCTGGCGTTGTCCTGGTGAAACACAATGCCTCTCCTATTGGCCAAAGCTGGGTGCTTCTGGGCGATTGCTGCCTTCAGACGGTCCAATTGTTGACAGTATAGTTCCGAGTTAAGGGTTTGGCCGTAGGGGAGCAGCTCATAGTAGATAATTCCCTGCCAATCCCACCAAACACACAGCAAAACCTTCCTGGCCGTCAATCCTGGCTTGGGCACCGTTTGCGCCGGCGCACCGCGCTTCGACCACGACCGTTTTCGCGTGACGTTGTCGTAAGTGATCCACTTTTCATCACCAGTCACCAACCGCTTCAGAAATGGGTCGCTTTTGTTGCGATTCAGCAGTGATTCGCAGATGGAAATTCGGTCCATGAGGTTTTTTTGCGTTAACTCGTGTGGCACCCATAAATCAAGCTTCTTTGTATATCCAGCCTTATGCAAATGGTTCCACACGGTTTTTTGTGCAATGTTTAGCTCTTGGGCAATCGAAACAGTGCTTACATGACGGTCGGACGCGACAATGTCAATGATTTTATCGACATTTTCGACACTTGGCCTTCCAGTGCGTGGTACATCTTTGACGTCAAAATTACCGGCACGGAATCGACGAATCCAAAATTGCGCGTGATTGGCTGTTACAGTATCAGGACCATAAACACTATTCACATTTGCAGCCGCCTGGCTTGCGTTTTCGCCTTTATCGAAGAAAAACTGTAAAATATAGCGTATTTTGTCTTTGCTAGTGTCCATTTTGACGCGCGCTCACACAACACTGAGTCAACTCATCACAACTATCTGAACAGTGTTTGTAGTACGCAATCTCATCGTTTGAACGCCATCTCGTTGAACCCGATCGGACTTATACAACGCGAGCTACAGATCACTGAAGCCATCTATTGGCAAAATAATGGATTACTTTTTTACTACGCCAGATATGTCGTAAGCTCACACTGAACTGTTACCTCTATAATTTTGAGTATTGGTGTAGAACTTTCAATCTTAATCCTTTTCGCATTCGAAGACAAATCGTGGTCAAGCAATGCGCTGAGGATATTATCAATAGCAAGGTAAATAGCTAATTTCTATTGGAAAGTATTTGTGTTAAAATTCCAACACACTCCACTAGAGGGCATCATTTATTAGGTACCAGGAAATCCAAGGATGGTTTATTAACAAACTATTGATGACTTGTAACAAATTAACGTAACAGCTTAAATTTTATTGTAGATGATTTAATTTTTAATGACATCAATATTCCTTTACCTGTTTTAATTATGTTACGTAGTAATCATATTGTTGATTTTACTTTGTTCAATACGTTCAAGCTATCTATTGATTGCACTGAAGCAACTCTGACGTCGATTATAATCTTTGTAGATTTATTGTAATTACATGTACTTTCCCTTAGTATTGGAAGCTGTTCACCGCACTCCAATAAATTATTATTATTGTTTTAGAGTTTGAATAATATGGTTTCAACGAGATGTAAGGGGACACTATAGTCAACCTTGGTAGCCGCGGGGACGCTGGGGCGTCGGTCATGAGGTTGTGGGTTCGAATCCCACCAGGATGTTTGTGGATTTTAAACTGCATTGCATTCAAATTGTCTTGATGGGCCGAAGCCCATAGTTACTAAAATGGCCCATATAAAATAAGTTTACCAAAGTTTTACGAGGGCGCTATAAAAAAAACCCTGAAATATTGTCTTGTATCACAAAATTATATTATTATTATTATTATTAACATTCAAAGCCATTCAACAGGTATAACAAAAATTGTGTTCATAATGATCCCACATAATATTTTTTCTCATCTGTGTGTCTTTTTTTTTTAAATTTCTCCACGTTAAGAGTTTTACGGTGTAGATAATACAACAATATGGCCTTGTATCCATCTAGAATAAAGAAAAACACAATTTTCTGACAAGGCTGAATTTATTTAATAACAAAAAGGATTTAAAACGTAACGGTTTCAGAAGTATACCACTTCCTTCTTCAGACTGCACTCTCTTTTGGTTATTAAACAATATCAGCCTTGTCAGAAAGCTGTGTTTTTCTTTAAAAGAGTTTTTATGTAAATACTGGGGGTTTCAAACTGTTCATTATAATCCTTGCGTACGAATCTTAAAATCATATCCATACTGACAAGACCATTGTCCATTGATTTTAAACACTACAAGATCCAGAAATTTAACTATTTTGTTAGTCCTAAGCCTGGAAAGTGTGTAGGGAATCAGTTAGTTGGCGTTGAAATTGTTCTTGAGTTATTGGTGACGGACAAAGCTGCTGACATAATATTGGTGCCATCAAAATGAGTTGTCAAACCGTAGGAAATATAATACAAAATATTTCCTCAAAAAAAGTTGTTTTTAGTGGAGATTCCAATCCAATTAAATGAAAAACCACTCTACTTTCCATTACAAATTCTGAAGTTGATACCCCGTAGATAATTTTCTTGGACGTCACTGGTTTCCCAGCATCATAATTCGATTGCGTATATGCACTTATTCTCTCTCCTTTTCTCTCTTTTTTCTCCAAAGATCTAAGTTTTTTTTTTTTTTTTTTACGAGTTATAGACCTGGTACAAGAATAACGCCGTAGATTCTATTGTCTAATCAGCACATATTTGTAACCCGATATTATGATAAAAAAATATATACATAGACCCCTAATTTAGAGCTTGAAATTATAGGACTCGAGACAAAATAAATGGGTAAATTGTTCATTAATTACAAAAAGAAATCGATGTGAAATACGCGTTTCATTACGCTGTATATCGTGCTGCCTTAGTGCTTCTCCTGCGAGTGACGTCATCGTCAGGTTCTGTCGAACGCTTCCGAGGATATCCGAAGTTCATACTGTGCCGCCCTGAGTTTTACGACCAGCGCGTGTTGACCGGGTGGTTGTATCCTCACTCCCCACCCTCGCTGGTGCCTATGTTGCCAAATTCCTTTTCTATTCCGCCCTTTAAATTGAAATTTTAGAAGTTGAAAACTTCTTGTACTGTTTGGTCAAGGTATTTAGCTGTTTGGTTATGCTACTGCTACGAGAGCTGGTGTCAGTGGTAATTAAGTTACATCTGTACTATTACATTTCTGAATTGAATTTTATTTATGGCTTTTAGGCATGTAAAGCTCAGGCCTCATTATCTTTTTCAGTGTGTGTGAGGGGGTGTTAGAAGCTCTTGTTATACGACGTGCTAAAATGTCAATTTTCAGACCGTGGTTACAAGGTGAAAATCCTGGTAATGAAAATCCATTATCCAGGCAGGAGCCGCCAAATCCAATACTAAGTACTTCTGAGCAGGAGACGCCAAATTAAAACAAATGTGTCTGAATAGGGACAGGATCGAAAACAAGAAAAGCTCGATTCAAGGCATAATTCTGACATTCCCCCGGTGTAATGAAAATGAGTAAATATCTCGGTGAATTTCAATTCAATTCGATGCTGGATGAGGCCTCTCCCTGCTCCCAAGCTGACCAGACATGTTGGGAGAGGAGAGGCGAAGCTTTCAACTGTGATCGCCACTGTCTTTTATTCACAGCACCCCCTATTGCTGGATCAATACCGACATTTTTGAGCCCCCACCGGGAATCGAACCCGGGACCGCTTGCACTGAAGTCGAGCGCGCTACCGACTAGGCTACGCAGGAGTCTGTCTCTCATATGTGTATGTGTGTGTGAGATAGATAGATAGATAGATAGATAGATAGATAGATAGATAGATAGATAGAGAGAGAGAGAGAGAGAGAGAGAGAGAGAGAGAGAGAGAGAGAGA